>VDFB02195297.1:0-10125 GCA_007258455.2 Sequoia sempervirens | reverse complement strand
GAGCGTAGGATGAATAAGAAACCTTCTGAATCGACTTTAGAACTTGGCTCCTTCTGAGATGTCCCTATGTCAATTTCTGCAGTAGAAACATGTTGTGTAGACCTTAATTTGCAATCTCGAGCAAAGTGACCATACTTGTCACACCTGTAACATTGAATGTGAGAGAGATCCTTCTTCTTCTTCGGTTCTGGGGCAAAATCTGATTCTTTGTCACTATTCCTCTTTCTTCCTTTGCCTCTTTCTCTAGAAGTATGTGTAGCAAGAACTTGATTTTCTATATCATAATAGTTTCGCCCAATTCCTCTTGTTGCCAACCTGGATTTTTCTTGAACACAATCAGCTCAAAGACGATCAAACTTGGGCAACTTGGATCTCCCACTGATGCTCTGAATAAAGGGTTCCCAAGATTGGGGAAGACCATTTAGTGCCAACATAACAAGATCTCTGTCTGCAATTATATCCCCAATAGCTCTCTACTGATCTCTCAAATCAGCAATCTTAATAAAGAATGAGTTGACTGAATCTTCTTTAGCCATTTTTACATGATGAAGCTGTTGTCTCAAACCAAGGGCTCTGCTGGTATTGTTGATCTCATACAATCCTTTTAGAGTATCAAACATTTCTTTAGTTGTCTTCAACTTGGAGATGATCGGTACTAGGTGATTCATCACAGAGTCTATCATGATCTTTCTAGCCTTTGTGCCATTTTTCTTCCATTGGATTTTCTTAGTATCAGTGGAAGGCTCGGGCATATCATTTTCCACGAAATCAAAATGATCATTCTCCTCTAACGCAATGAGTACCCCGGGTTTCCAAGAGTTGAAGTTTGAAGCTCCATCATGCCTATCTTCTACCTTGACACCGTTCACCATCGATTTTTTCTGTATAAATTCACTTTCAAAGATTTGTCCGTAGGTCTGTAATAATTTGCAACCTCAGATCTGCAATACTTTGCCTTCAAGATCTGCCCTAGATGAAAAGTTGATTTAACTGCTTAAACAAATCTAATCAGATCTTTTCTTAGACCCACTCTGATATCATGTTAGTTTTATGATAAAAAATGTAAATAAGCAGAAAAAACAACACACAGATCAGTGAACACAACAATTTTACCCTGGGAAAACCCTCCTACTCGAGGGAGAAAAACCCAACAAATAATATCCTCTTATATATCAGAATAATAAGTGCAGAACATTGCTTACAAATCAGGCCTTACACAAGGCTGAGTCTGAAACAAAGAATGGAGACACTTCTCTTTAAAATGGATCTGCTGCTAAGACTGGCGAACTGCTAAGAATGGCAAATTCCTGCTGCTAATAATGGCAAGCTCCTGCTGCTAATAATGGCGAGCTCCTGCTGCTAATAAAATGCGAACTCCTCCTGCTAATAGGATGCAAATGAATGAATGAACTTGATGATTCAAATGACAGGTCTTCACCTCCCTTATATATTGAAGATAGCTTAATTCTTCTAGGTCGGCCCTTTAAAAATAAAAAAATAAAAAATATTGTTTAAGACATGAAGGCTCTAATTCGCCTTAGACAAAGATATATTAAGGAGAAAAATCTCCTGCAGCCACAAAATTAACAACAAGGAGGTGTTTCAGGACATGGTCGGTCTCTAAACTCTTTTGAAATTTTTCCATTTGAAAGCAATAAGAAGGAATTTAAAGAGGGGCCAAATCTTCGAAAAATATTATATGGAAACTCGGAATTTAGTAACTTTTGGGCATGTAGAAGGATGTGAGCATTTCTCTGCTTAGTTGAAGGGAATTTTTATGCTTCATATGGTCGCTTAGACCTCCAGTAGGGATGACAGAAGGAAGGGTTGATTATCTTGTTAGTTTGGTGCATCCTCAGGCTTGCATTTATTTTGAAGACTGTAATTCCTTCTCTGTGTAGAGTTTAAGTGCTGGGCCTATTCCACCTTCTTCAACATATAAGGAGATTGCTGATTACTTGTATGCAAACTGGTTCAGAAATAATATTTCTATTCTGCTGCAGGGAACTTCTCCTTTCTGTAAATCATAAGGTCTCGCCTTTACTCTCATGATTTTTGAGCATACCCTCTCAAGCTTAGAGGTCAACCTTGCCCATGCTTATGGAAGGATCATGCATGCTTGGAAAGTGGATATCTCATTGCTGCTGTTCATATCCTGTGCATTAATTTGAGAGTATTTCCTTGGTTCTACTTCTGCTATATGTCTGTTTTTTCCACAACTGATTGACAAGTTCTGAGTAAGGTGAACTCTGCCACTAAAGGTGTTGTTAATATTTGGAGAAGTTGTATGACCTACTTCAGCCTTGAAGGTGACCGATTGATATCTACAAGTCAGCTTATGACTTCAATTAATATTTGAATATTATTCCTGGAAGTTATGCCTGTAAACTCCAGCTATAAGGTCAGAATCATTGCCTTTAATATTCACGAATATTTTAGACTATACATCCTGTAATTTCTGTAGCTGAAGCTGTAACAACATTCCAAGTATATTCAATATATTAATCTTGATCTTATTTAAAATACATCTGCTGAGTTGATTAGTGTTCTGAGTTAATCTTATGCAAAACCAATGTGCAATCTGTTCTGAACATTTATACATCACTGAAGCAACTGGAAACAAGTGCACAATGATAGGATGGTAACCGTTTGACAAAATGCTTGCATTGTCAAGCGCAAAAGAATCGTTAAAAATTGATTCTTCCAGGTGGGATTTTACAGTCTTCTTGTTTTCTTCAACTGGAACTTGTATTAGCATCTCTGTTTATACACAAAACAAAACAAATAAAAGCTTGGACAATAGAAAAGTACTGCACATAAATAAGATCCTTGACAACAGCTTGCAAATAAACATGTATAAACAGTGAAATTAGCAAATGGCCTTGAAACCTCCATTCAAAGCCAAAATGTACCTGTGGTTAACAGGAATTGACCTTTCAAATATCCTAGATAATAACCTTGAATTCAAAATTTGGTTATCAAGGAACAGGTACAAGTAGGGGAAACATACTTTTTTTTGGAACCCTGGGTGGGTATGGTTAATTAACTTAATTTTAAAGACATTGGTACTTAAATATTAAAATATAAAGAAATAGCAATAATAATAATTTATGTGCATAATCAGAGCCAAAATAAACAAAATATAACAAAACACTACATAACACCAAATACCACAAGTTTATAAATTATGATTATGATTTATGTCAAGTTTAAAAAGAAAAAAAATTAGCAAGCCACTGCTGTGGGCTCAGCTCAAAATGTCTCTGTAAGGACCCAGTGATTGAAGAACCTGGGATTTTTCTGTGGAGAGCCAGAGTCAGAAACTGTACCAGAGGCAGAACTATTTTGGTTTTTTGTATGGAGTTCAATCATGAAGGACGTTTCCGGAGAATCTAGTAACACCTCAAAGGATTATCAGATGTCTAGGCAACAAAAAATCATTTTCACATATAATACTTTGTGACCATGAAAAATTCAAATGCATGACTATCCCAATTCGCAAGAAAATATTTCAATCTTCTTCGCTAATAGTTAATACTGAAACGTCTTGAAGCCCGGCACTTTTTTCGATAGGACTTGAGGAGAAAGAAATTAAGCATTGATATAGCTGATTTGAGCCATTAGATAACATCTGGTAATCTATCTTTCTGTGTCCTTGAATCTGGTTTTAATATAATAAATATATAATACATTCAGATAAAGGGTGCTACAACATGCTCCAGTGCACTTACTGGCTAAAAGCAAATAGAAATCCTCAGAGAAGAATGATGCATTGCAACACATTTGAATTTTGCACTGTAGCATTTGCTTCTTGGGACTGATTAATTCAGTGGCTGCAGCATAAAATGAACAAGTTTATATTACTCTCCTGTAGTCATGGCAAGATATCCAAATATTCTTAATCTACCAGAAGAAATCAATATGTATGTGGCTTAAGTAGCCATGGCAACATATCCAAATACTCCTCAGTTACCACGAGAAATCAATGTGTATGAGCTTTGAAACTTAATTATGAGAGTCAAACATGGTCACTGTAAGGAGAATTAATGCCATTATTTAGAAAGGAGATTTCTTTCTAGACAATCTTGTGTAACTGTTGGAAAGGTGCTCAAAGCCCAAAAATTGATTCCTGGCAATGTGAAACAGTTATAAGGAGTAAGGACAATGATAGGTGTCATTAAATTGGTAATCTTGTGGGTTCAGGATTATATTTAGAACTTACTCATTCAATAGTCTTGAAATTTGACTAGGTTTGAATCCAAAGAGTGAAATTGGTACCTTGGTAACTATGTTTCAAATTTCTCGAATATTTGGGCCCGTCAATGATAGTATGTCTACTTGTTTCATATGTTACTGATATACACATCTTTGTGATTTCCATTATCACTTTGTCAGATGGTTATTATTTGAGTATGAGACAAAGCAAAACAACTCACTTACACTCTATGTCAGTAAGCGTTGTCTTTCAGATTCAACTTGTAAAATGAGCCGTGTCAATTTCCTGCATTTTGAACTTCGTTATTTTTAGTAACATTTGCTTACTTAATGCCAACACCTTTTGCAACCAGATTAATTTTGTTTGGAGAAAAGTTCCTCCAATTGATTAAACTCTTTCCAAGTGGTGGCAGCTAAATTAAAGCAATGTGATTGGAGAAGTCTATTATAAATTTGATTAATGGAGGCTAAAACAGTATTTCCATAAAATTATTGGTAAAGTTTGAACAAAGGTGGTTGGGACATGCACATTGGAAAGTGTATGTCATGGATGTATGGAAGAAATTCAAGCCTCAACTTCTAATGGAAAGATATTCCTAGAGCCTGGGTTTGGATTTTGATAGAAGTTGATAGAACATAAATCGGGCTGACTGAGGCATTGCAAGAGTTAAGGGACACAGAGAAAACAAATGAATTTATTTTCTTATCCTGACGAATATGTGCTTCAATCTCTGGAAGCTCTGCAGCTGGTGAAAAATAATTGAATGTGATTGTGCTCAAGAAAAAGCTGTGTGCGCTAATTCTTCAAGGAGGGAGATTAAGAGAATGGCAGGTGCATAGGTATAACTGAGGTGTTGTCCAGTTTTTGTCAACCATTTGTGGCCTTGTAGGCTATAAATATGGCATTCTACAGATTAAAAATTCCAGTCCTATGCCATTATCTTAAAAGCTATTGCATGTTGCTTGCGTGTCTCTGTTCTGATGATTTTCAGTATATTGATGTTCTCTACTCTAGGATCTGGATTAGAGAGAGTCTCTTCCTTCTCAAACCACAAATGCAAATCACTTAAATGATTTGACTTAAGTCTGAAATAACTTAGAAAAGAAAAACAATGCAGAAATTTTGCAAACAAATTTCCAATTTTTTTATTCAAAGCTCTCTTGCAAATATTAGAGTATCTTCTGCAAAATGGAAATACAAAGATGGCAGCCTCTTGGACTGATAAATACACATTAAAAATCAGATTCAAATCTGATCTTAACAGCAAATAACAATAAATACAAACTATTGATTCAACTCCTTCAAATCACTCTCAACCTACAACCTTCACCCTGCAAACTCCAATCTGCAAACTGTATCCATCTTTAACAATGGATTCCATGATCCATTGTTGCTGTCACAACACCTTCAAGTTCTCCCAGGGAAAGAACTACGCCTGCAACAACTGGCAACTAAAATCTAGCCAGAATGGCTGCACCAAAACATAGTCCAGAGTTGCTTGGCAATGTTCAAAAACAAGCTCCAAAAACTTCTCCAGCAAAATCATGACCAATTTGGGAAGAAACTCCCCAAAATGCATGCCAAAAACCTTTACTAATATGAAAAAATGTTTTCTTAAACCCACTCCCACCAAAATTGTCAAAATGGGAGTCCATTCCTAGATTTTAGGGAAGTTTCCAATGTAACTCCTATCAACTCACCTTGGGTGCCCACCTTTGCATGCATGATTTTAGGAAGTTTTAAATGCACTTTCCAACTCATATTCCCTCCAAGACCCACACCCAATAATATTTATTGCCAATTTTGAATATTGAAAATTTTCCAAAATTTGCCCCCTAATTTATCTCCACACCATTATCTTGCCACAAAATGACAAAGGTGTTTATTTAATAAATATTTTAATCTAACCTTAAAAATTAACCTATCAAATAAATCACCTACTTAATAGGAAAATAATTGCATATCATTTTAGCGTTTGATGCAAGATTGCCAGTGTCATTGGATGCTCCGGCATTAGATCTGGATTAGAGAGTTAAGGCATCCTTCAAATAGGAAAAATAAAAAAAATTTGCTTGAATAGTACAACATGCCTTTGAGAGAGTTTACCTGGGAATCTGCAACATTTCTGAGGGAAGGCATCCTTTTGAGAGGGTTGTACGATTTGAAAAGAGGATATTAGTGCTCCACAGGGATGCACTCCCCCCAAAAAATTGCTGTCTCCAGAGATGGAGACATTCTGAGATGCCAGAATGGCATGGAATTGTCACTCTGCCACCACCACCACTAGGTAGGGGATGCACTAGGGACCTCTTCCTTAGAGGGGATGTTTTTGGAGCATCCCCTCTGATGGGGATGTTGAGGGGATGCTGGAACATCCATAGGAAACTCAATGTCCCTTGAATATCCCCAGAACCTTTAGGAAACACAACCATGTCCCTTGAACATCCCCAGGACCTTTAGGAAACTCAACCATGTCCCTTGAACATCACAGAAACTTGCAGCCATCCCCCAAATCTAGCATTAAAAAAAATACTTTAAAAAAAGGCATTTTTTGGAAATTTGGGCCACTAAGCCTAATCCTAAAAGTCTAATGGATCCCCCCCACAACCTAAACACTCAAAAACATCTAGAAAAATAACAAAAATTGTATAGCCCTCATCATTAAGACTGGTCTGATTCTCAGCTTCACTATTAGTTTTTTGAAGAGTGAAGATTTGGCTAGAAATACTGAAATAGTGAGGACTTGCTGTTGGAGAAAACATAGTGATAAAATTATGAAAATGGCATGCATGAGGAAGGTCTGTGTGGTGTCAAAGAGGCCCTGGATCCCACTGGGGTGCTGCCTCTTCACCTGGCTAGAGTCTCCTCCTGGGGCCCTACCAACCACCGTCTGCTTGTCCCCCACCGTTTCCAGTCTTTCTGGAACATAGATATAGATGTTATAGCCCAACTTTTAGCATTATTTTAGTCCTAAAGTAACTGTACTGGCACAGACTGATTTCTGAGATTTAAATCAAGGTTAACTAGATTTAGAAAAGAGTCAAAATTACATTAATGAATAAACTTTTCAGAGGGAAAAAGAAATAGGCATAAGTAAAAATAAATCCAAGAATCATGTGACAATGTCAAAGGGGCTTTGTTTGGAGAAGTTTCAAATGTCAAAAAGATCAAACAGACTGCTTGTAACTTGTAAGTCATGGAGGTGGATGCAAGTCAATGGCATTGTCAAGCCCTATGTGACAAGGCTTTGAAAGGTCATTGGGGAGCACAATAAGAACCCATACAAGGATCATTTGAAGCATTACATCTACAAATATGCTGCTGACAGTTTTAAATACTCTTCTGGAGATCACATGCAATTGACATCTATGGCATTAGAAGTGGCTGAAATGAGACTTGATACTTGGATGGTCTGCTTCAGAGGTCACTTACTTGAAGTTGGTTGATATATATTCCTACATCTGGGAAAATAGTAATATTTTTCTGCTTTCTGATCTGTATTCTTCTACTGTAACCAGCATATTATAAAGGGTGAAATTTTAAAGAGATTTTGGCAGTTTTTTCCTCCTCACTTTTGTGGTTGATAATAGAAAATAAACAGACTTTTGGTTTATTTTTCCCTTTTCCAGCATGCATATGAATTTTCTATGGCTGTTAAATTGTAATTTATTGTGTGATGGTTGTCTAAGAAAATGGGAAAGGAGATGAGGGTACTTTTAGGTATCGCAGGAGGATAATTCCTTCTGTTCTAGCCATTGGCAACCTTTACATTCCCTGAGCGCATTGTTGCCTCCTAGAGCAACAGTTGTGCTAGATCATACTGCACAATTGAATAATTGGCCTAGTTTCATGCAGCTTCAATGTTGACATATTGCCCATGAGTGAGGATGTGGATGCTGTTGACATATTGCCCATGAGTGAGGATGTGGATGCTGTTGTAAAATATGCGTATATAAATGTGTATAAGTGTATATATAAAAATATGTATATAAAAAGTGTATATATATATATATATAGGGGAAGAGAGTATGGTCTGGAAGCAATTCTCTCAATATTTCAAACCTTCAATATAATTTGTGGAATGTAGAAACCAAAGAGTTGTATTTCTCTCAATATTTCAAACCTTCCAATATAATTTGGTGGAATGTAGAAGCAAAGTTGTATACATTATAAAACTAGCACTTGCACTTAAAGGGGTGCAAGGGTTCTGTGATAGAAAAATATATATAGAAGTAAGCATAGGGGTGAAGTGCAGTTTTAAGCACACAAATTGTCTGTAATTGTCCATTCCTGAATGAAATTAAAATTTCTAAATGCTAAACAGTATGCTATAATGTGTAGTGATGTATCACATTATATGTGGCTTGCCTTTTGGAAGATGACAAATCATGATCTTAAAATAGAAAAACTATTTTAAATTGTTTTGCTTACAAATATAAATATACTCCATACAAATATAGTAGTTCAAAATTTACATATGTGTAGAATACTTTAGAGGCATGAGATTTGTTTCAAGCTCAATTCTTACACTATATACACAACCCTCTGATTAAAAAAAATAAAAAAAATAATGTGTATATATGTATAATACTTTAGTTAAATCCACACACCTATGATAAATTGAATAAGGTAACCTAAATATTAAGTATAAGGGAGGACTTTAGTCTTCAACTCTATTAATGATACATGACCCTTAAGTGATAATATCAATAAAAATAAAAATATTAAATAATATGCTCTATAAATTAAAAATATTGTCAGGAAAAATAGAGAATTATGTTTTTAAACGAAGAGAAAGAAATGTAGAAAAAGTAGAGAATTATGATTGCTTTTAGCAAGGAATGCACCACACATATGTCTGTTGGAAAAATAGTGTGTTTAATAATATACTATGAACCCATTCATCATTAGTAGACACTATCATATGTATAACAAATCCATTCAATGACACCTTATCTTGTTCTTTTTGAAGTCTTTGTAAACACACAACATCCAATTAATTACATGTCAAACAACTATTGTGAGGGAATAAATTACATCTATTTAAATAATTTAAGATTAATAAATGTAAGTAAAGAATATTAAATAATTTATTTTAGATTTTAATTGTGACACTTGATTTTTAGTTAAACTTTAACGTTTGATTGAGATGAGTAATAAGATCCACGTGAATGCAAGTTAAAAGACAATTGTCAATATGCAAGCAAATAGTTGTCAAAAGGTGTAAAAACAATGCAAAACCCTATCAACGTCACTATTGACAACATAACACAATTTTTGTAGAATCTTTAGGTAAGTCACTTGCCACGGGTTCAGTGAGCTTTTTATGTACTTGTTTTATTTCATTTAAAACAATTTTGTTAGCTATGAAATGAAGGTATTAGAATATGTGGTTTTATCTATGGCTTTTTCATATATCATAATAAGCTACAATATTTCTTTTCATCCTGTTTCAACTTGCAATCTTTACCTTAGGTCTTAGTAGTTTCTTTAATTTGCAGGCTTCCTCTCAGATGCCCAGTATCTTAATTATATGATCATATCTAAAAATAGCAAAAGCTTAAAGGTGGATCCAACAATTGCTAGTCAGAGGGAATAGTTATCATAGGAATGGAGAATGGAAAATAGATTAACATATACTCTGTTGTGTCATGCTCAAACTCCACATTTGATTCTGGTTCAAAATTTAGATGCCTTTGTTTTAGACACTTTTCTAGATCTTTTTAGGGTTGTTTTGGCTTTTTGGTTTTTCTTTAAATTGAAATTTTTAGAGTTTTCTAATTATTGCAGCTAACCACTTAGATTTAATGTTGGGTCTCTTCAATTGTTATGTACGTGAATTCATATGTAAAACAATAATAGGTAGAATGATGTGCTCAAGATTTACCTTTTAATATTAGTTGAATCTT
>VDFB02195296.1:0-12564 GCA_007258455.2 Sequoia sempervirens | reverse complement strand
CATTCTTATCTTTTGATCGACTTTTCTTACCGATAAAATCAATAGCATTAGCAACACTAGATATGACTTGTTCGAGAATTGAATCATCTTTCTTTTTTGGTTTTACAAAAACAACTAATTTTTTCATCACTATTCTCATTTTCGACATTATCATCAATTGCACGATGAGTTGACATTGGAATCCTAATTTCTTTCTATAAAAAAACATTTTATATATTTTGTTTCCATAATTTCTAATTTGTCTCCAAGAAACTTTACCATGAAGTTTATCTAGCACATCTCTTTCAATTGTAAAAAAAACCATTTTCAGGTTCATCCATACAAGGGGTTTCATTTTCATTTTCAAATACATGTAAAAGGGATTTCATTCACATTTTCATCAATATGAAGGATTTCATTCTCATTTGCATTTTCATAAGATATAATTTCATCATTTTTATTTTTTTTGCATTGTTTCAACCCTAGAATTATTGATATCATCAATGGTGTATCCAGCTTCATCTAAACAAGCAATATCACTATTATCAAAACTTGGGTTTGAACACATACCTGGATGGATTGTATGAATAGGTTCATTTTCCATATCATTGAGAGGTGGATTTGAAGACATACCCGAATTTGTTTGCATAGGTTCCATTTCCACATCATTCAAAGTTGAAGTTGAAGGCATAGCTGGGTTTGTCTCCATAATTACATTTCCTTCCATATTCACCATCTCCACATTTGCATCATCTGCATTCATTTCATCAGTCATGACTTCCTCTTCAACATTCTTGGAACTATATGCTTGCAAATTTTTCATTTGATGAATCTTTTCTCTTCTATCCCTCTGTCTTTTTGCCTCCATAGCTCTATTTGCTTGAATTTCTTCGTGTGTCATTAACTTTCTACATCTTTTTCTTTGTCTTTGCTTATCACCCATGGTTACCAAACCCTCTTTGATGAAAAAAAAATGATTCAAATACAACCTATTTTCAAATTGCTATCTCCTTCAAATATTCAAATAAAACTATGTAGTATGAAGATGCTTTTTTCTTTAAACTATGAAGTACAAAAACATGATGAATGCATCCAAAAATTCTCTTTTTCCAAATCTTCTTGTAAAAAGTTCTTGTACTTTATTCCACTTCAGAAAATTCAACCTGCACTTTGTCTCTTTCAATAATTTGAATAGAATATGCCCTGTACAAGACAAATTTGCAATAAAAAATATAGAAAATGGCGCTTTCGGTCTATACTGTAGAAAAAGAATGTTGCAGAAAAAAAGTGTTTTATCAATATTTACTAAATTAGGAAAAAATGGCTATATCAGAAATGCGTACGCGTTATGAAATGCATACACATTTTGTTCTAGGAATGCGTATGCATTATATAATGCATACGCATTACCTTTACCCAACGGGTAATTAGATAACGCGTATGCATTATGAAATGCATACACATTTTGTCTAAATAACAGGTACACATTTTAGTAATGTGTACGTGTTATTTAAAATTTGATTTCCCAACCCACATGTAGCCTTGGTTTTAGGCTTGGGAAAGGCTTGGAAATCCAAGCCTTAGCCTTTGACCTGCAACTAAAAAACTAAGGAAATTTGAAAAATGTCCAACTTTGGCAATATGGCTGATGGACTTTTTTTCTGAATCAATCTATAAAATTAAAACCCATTAGAGAACACGATGTATATTTTCCAAATATATAGTTTTTATTAATATTGGATTATGTTTTCTATTTTTTAATTAATTTCTAAGCAAACTAGTCCTTAAACTTGAAATATTAGGTTTTTTTGTTTTTTAATAACTTTTTTTCATTAAGTTTCTTGTAAAAAAATTATATGGCATCAAACTTCAGAAAATTCTCTACATAATGAACAAAAAATATTCAAAAAATGTTTAGTTTAGGTCCAATTATGTTGTCTGTACATTCTAATTTTTAAAAACAACAATTAAGGCCAATACAAAATTAATAAAAAAAAATCAACAAAAAATTACAAAAAAATTCCACATCAATATTCATCTTGTTAGCTCTCTTTTCCCAAAAGGAATTAGAAAAATATTTTTATTTGGGTCAAAAAGTGGTGTCCGTACACGTGCTTGGTATGGTTAAAAAATAGGGACTTTTAAAAAGTGGTTTTTATAGATCCCTATCAAAATTTAATTTCTATAATCTAGGTATTTGAATAATTTACATATTTGGAAACTAGATTCAAAATGTTAAATTTCATATTACTGAATTTTTTTAAGATTCATTGTGTAAGTGTCTCAAATTTTCAGTCCAAGTGTGACAAATTTTGAAAAATAGCAAAAACACTTCCACTTTTTGAGCTTTTTGTGTACCCAACTTCTTGCATCAGCCCTGCATGTGCATAATTTAAAATGGGGCGATCGCTAGGTTGACGATACTCGACCCTCAGGATTAAAGAGTTAAGATTTAAGGCTTTGTCATAAAATATTTTGGTCTGACTTAGGCAATATTAAACGGTAAACAAGAGCAGGATTACGACAGACCTAAATAATTAATAAAATCTCAACCATTGATTTCTGGAAATCTAACGGTTCTAGTGTAATTCTGCAGGTTTCAATTTGCAATTCTAGTGCTGAGAGATATACTTTCAGAATGCAACTATAGTCGTCCATCGAATATTCATCGAACTGTCATGGTCCATAATGTCGCGTGGTCGCTGAAACTTGGAACCTTAGAACCAAAGTCTGAAGTTTTGAGGTTTTCAAAACCTCTGACCCGCCGACTACAAATATTACCAAGAAAGACTTGCAACTAAGGTTAGGAAAATTTGCACCGACACTTCGCCAATGCATTTTTTTATTAGTTTCATATTATGTTTAATTCGCCAATGTGTTTTTCTTAATAATTTGAAAATAGGTTTAATTCGCCAATGAATTTTATTTTTTCTGGTTTGAAAAACAGTCGAATGCCACTGGGAAATATCTTTACTGGTTTGAAAACAAATCTTTAATCCAACGGAAAGTGTACCTAGTGGTTTTAAAATGATTGGCCGCATCTTCCACAGGCTCTCAGAAGGACAGAAAAGGTTCCACAACACTTTTCTCAAAAAACGAAAATCAATCAATAGTAAGGGAAGAGGGTATAAGGGTTAAGGGTAGAGGGTAGAGGGGAGAGAGATAGGAGTAAGTGAGAGAGAGGGAGTTGAGAGAGAGAGAGGGGGTAGGAGGGAGCGACTCAAGAGAGAGAGAGGGAGGGAGTGGGAGAGAGATAAAGGGTAGAGAATAAAGGGTATAAGGGTTAAGGGTAGAAGGTAGAGTGGAGAGAGATAGCCATGGTGGAGAGAAGGGAGGGGAGGAAGGAAGGGGGAGATGGAGCAGTGAGGGATATGACATGCATTACATTTATTTTGTTTTTATATATATATCGAGAGACAGGGCAAAGGTGATGACGAGACATATTATATATGAGTGGGAGACAAATGGATAGATAAGGGTTAATGGCAGAGGGAGTAGAGGAGGAGAGATGAATTAGGTTTGATGGCTGAGGGGGCACATGGGTGAGGGAGAGAGATAGAGGAGGAGTGGAAAGAGAGGGAAGGAGAGGGAGAGGGGGTGGAGAGAGAGAAATGACACAAAAGAGAGAGAGAAACAGATAGATAGAGAGAGAGAGAGAGAGAGAGGGTGGTTGGAGTGGTGGAGGAAGGAATTAGGATGGAAAATGAGGGTGGAAGGAAGAAGGGTAGGGTAGAGACAAGGAGGGTGGTGGAGAGAGGAAGGATAGGGTATAGACAAAGAGAGAAAATAAATCATTTAAAAAACCAATTTTCTCATAACGTGAGCACATTTTTAAGAAGTAGAGATATGGTCATTTTTAGCAAGAAATAATGCGAGTGCATTTTTTCTTGCTCTAAAAATGATAAAAAAAACTCAATATACCCATGATATCAAGGCCCACATTCTGCATATTCTCCTAGTTTTGCACGTGGTCTAACAAAAAGTAGCTTTTTGATGATGTTGTGAAGTGTGCATGCATGTTTTTCACATTCCACCACCTTTGCATGAAATAGTAGATTTTTCACGTTGAAAGGCATATAATATTGATTCAACTTTGAATTCCAATCAAAACTGATATACAATTGAAGTTTGGAGGGGAACCAACTTTTAAAAAAGTCAAATTTTTGAGGAGTTTGAAGAAAGAAGAAGATAAGGCTACATAATTAGGTTGAATTCCTCCATTTGAAACTTTGGTTTTTTAGGTATGTGAAGTCTTTACACATTTTCTTTCATTCTATTATGGCTTGCTTTCATTTTTGTTATTTTGCATATTCCATGTTGATCATTGTTTGTTTGTCATTATAACCTTAGGTTGTCAATGCACATTTTAAATTACACAATTCTATATGCTTGCCAATTACATTTTTAAACCACATCTCTTTGAGGAATTTTGTTATTTAACAATTGACTTACCTTGTGTATGCTTCCACATTTTGTATACACATATATATGACATAAGTTTTAAGGAAGTAAAATAAAACATCATTTCTCAATCCTTTATTATGGATGCACATACCACTCTCTGAAGCTTTCATCGAGGTATTTTGTCAAACAGTTATACCAAGTAGCTGATTGCCTTGTCTATGCTACCAAATTTTCCATACATGTCTCTAAAAAATTGGAATATACTCCTCCCACATTGATAGGTCTTAGAAACTATTTTGGTTTTCATCTCTATTTCTAAATTTACCTCATCACTAAACCTACCTCATCACTTTTAGTTGTGATGTATTTTAAATGTTTCCTTGATTAGTCTACCTACAAGGGATTCTAACCCTTCTCTCCATTGTTACAAGACTCTTTATTCAAGGCTATGTTAGCAACATGGGGAAAGGTGCAACCTATCTTGAAATCATGGCTCAAAATGGAAGCAGATAGGAAATCATGGCTCAAAATGGAAGCATGGAAAAATAATTTGAATTGTGATGCAACCAAGGGAGGTCCTGCAACACAACTCAACACAAAAAATCAACCATGTTCAACAACAATTCACAAGTCACAATTCTCAAAACTCTTCACTTTTCACCAAATCAACACTCTTCCTTGTAGCATTGCCAACTCATCCAATCGGGTATTCTTCTTGATAAAATTATTTCAAACCAAGACTTGAACCATTTCAAGGACCCTTCAAGGTACATAATCACATGCCAACAAACCACTATTGGTTGCTTTTTAATGACTTTCTCAAATCAAGCTTTCTATGCCAACTCCACCTCAAATTAGGCCACTTTAACAAAGAAACTTATCTTGAAACTTGACCAAAACCTCCAAACACATGTGGGAAATAATTTATATGTATTCAAACCAAAGAATTCACAATTATTTCTTATAAATTCATCCACCAAGATGCCAAAACCAAAAACCCTATTTTAAAGCCAAATAACCTAGGGCTTTTTAGAAAACACACTTCCCAACCTTATCACAACATGCCACCACCTCAAACAAGTCAAAAATGGCATGCACAAACTCAATTCAATAAGAAACAATGTTTCTCTAACACAATACTCACTTTAGCATGTCAAAACCTCTCAAATTCACATAGAAAACACCAAATTTCACTACAGGGCTTCATGCCCAACTCAACTCTTGACCTCCCTTGTACTTACTCAACATTCCCACACCTTTTAGTGATGTTGCAGGCCCATTCCTTGAGTTACAGTGGCCACAGTGAGAGGAATGGGTCAATACACCATTTTAAATGACTTTCAAACCTTTAAACTATGTTTAGGGTTGATCGCACTAGCTTGCCAATGCAATAGGGTTGAGAAGGTAGGGCCATCATATGCCTCATAGGAATGGAATCTCAGAGTGATGTATATTCTCAACCCTATCGCATTGGCAAGCTAGTGGAGCGTTGGCAAGCTAGCTTGCTCCACTAGCTTGCAATGTGGTAGGGTTGAGAAGGTAGGGGCAACGTATGCATCGTAGAAATGGAGTCTCATAGTGATGTATATCACTGTGAGACTCTATTTCTACGAGGCATACACTACCCCTACCTGCCCCTACCTTCTCAAAATCACCTTGAGACTCCATTTTTATGAGGCATACGCTACCCCTACCTTCTCAAACATCACCGTGAGACTCCATTTCTATTAGGCATACGTTGCCCCTACCTTCTCATGACCCAATGTGGTAGGGTTGAGAAGGTAGGGGCAGCGTATGCCTCATAGAAATGGAGTCTCACGGTGATGTATATCACTGTGAGACTCCATTTCTATGAGGCATATGCTACCCCTACCTGCCCCTACCTTCTCAAACATCACCGTGAGACTCCATTTCTATGAGGCATACATTGCCCCTACCTTCTCAACCTGGTGATATGCATCACCATGAGACTCCATTTCTATGAAGCATACGCTGCCCCTACCTTCTCAACCCTACCGTAAGACTCCATTTCTATGAGGCATACACTGCCCCTACCTTCTCAACCCTACCACATTGCAAGCTAGTGGAGTGAGCGAGCTTGCCAACACTCCACTAGCTTGCAATGCGATAGGGTTGAGAAGGTAGGGGAAGCATATGCCTCATAGAAATGGGGTCACATACATCACTATGAGATCCCATTTCTATGATGCATACGCTGCCCCTACCTTCTCAACCCTATCGCATTGGCAAGCTAGCTCACTCCACTAGCTTGCCAATGGGTGTGTGCAAGAAGTTGAGTCCACTTTTTGGCCAAAAAGTGGAAGTGTTTTCTCTGATTTTCAGTATTTGACACATTTGACCTTAAAATTTGAAGCACTTAGAGATGAAATTTTTTAAAAATTCACTAATCATAAAATGTAGTGCTTGGAGTCTAGTTTCCAAATATGTAATTTATTACAATACCCAGATTGTACAAATTGAGTTTTAATAGGCATTTCTAAAAACCACTGTTTAAAAGTCATTTTTTTTACCATACCATGCACGTGTACGACATCCATATTTTGACTTAAATTATCGTATTTTTCTAAATTATTTTGGGAAAAATTTTATGACTCACTGAAGCTTGCTCGATATTTTTTTGTAATTTTTTATTGAATATTTTTTTTTTTGTTAATTTTTTATTAGAAGTACTGACAAGCTTTTGAAAATCATCATGTAATTTTACATGCATAAGATGACCTAAACTTATCATTTTAATATTTTTTTTTCAAGTTGAAAAGAATTGTCTGAAGTTTTCTCTTGTACAATCCGTTTGTCAAAATGTTATGTTGATCAAAAGTTATTAAAATAGTAAAAAACTCTAATATTTAAAGTTTATGGACCAATTTTATTAGAAATTAATTGAAAAATAGAAAAAATAATTCAAGTGCAAAAAAAATTACATATTTAGAATTTGCATTGTTTCATATAAAATGGGTTTTAATTTCGTAAGAAAATTTTGCAAAAAAGCTCGTCAGCCATATGCCCAAAGTCAGTATTTTTCTTTGACATTGTTAGGGCCTTCAACTTGCAGGTCAAACCAGGTTGAAGGCCTAGGTTCAAACTTCCAATGCTTTTCCCGAACCAAAAACATTGGCAAAAACCTGCCCACAATGCAAAACAAAATTCAAATTTAAAAAAACGGGATCTTGATTATAAAACAGGATCCCGTTTATTAATAAACGGGATCCCATGCTATAATCGGGATCCCATTCCCATCCAACAGCATTCCGACCATTGTAAATGGAACAGGATCCTGTTTCATAAACGGGATCTCATTCCATTTACAACGTCTCTGACATTCAATGTTGGTGAACGGGATCTCGATTATAGAGCGGGATCCCGCTTATTAATAACCGGGATGTTGTTTTATAATCAGGATCCCGTTTTATAAATGAGATCCCGTTTATTTGATTTAAAAACACTGTGCAAAATTACTGTCAAATCTGCAACTTTGCAACCTCATATGTACGGCCGAGAGCACTAAAAATGAATTATTTTTCATAAGTTATTGTATTTACAGGTGGTGAATTTGATTTTTGGTTGATTTTATCAAAGGGAGCATTATCTACACCATTTTTGAAGTGAAATTATCTTATTTTTGTGCTTGTTTGGAGGAACAAAAGGTTTCAATTTGCAATATGGATTGAATTTTTCAAAGGAAGCATGAAGAAAACAATTTTTAAAGTGGAATTGTGGTAGTTTTCTACTTGTTTTGAGGAACACAAGAGGAAGAATTTTGTCGTAATAGGTATTCAACTTCCAATTTGGATTGAATATTTTGAAGCATTTCACTATTAACATTCATTTGTGCTTGAGAATTTTATAATTATGGGAGATAAACTTCAGAATAAGAGAAGAAAAAACATTGACTCCTCACAGTTGAAGCAAATAGAGAAAAGAAAGACAAAGACAAAGAGAAAGAAGAATGAGAATGAAATCAATGAATCCATGGTGGAGTTAAACCAATTCAAATAAACTATCAAGATGAAAAACATTGAAGATACCCATAGTTGTAGATGAAGCTAATTTGCAAGGAGTCAATTTTGGGAGAAGAATATGATTATACAAACAAGTCCTACTATGTCTTCAAATCCCTCTTTGAATGTTAAGGAGAATGTTTCAATATGCACAAATCTAGGTACGTCTTCAAATCCACATGTTAGTGAAATGGTAAATTTGTATGTAGAAGTTTTACAAGATGCTGAATATAATGATGTTGACATTGACTATATTCAGAGAGATGCAACTTTTAAGTAGAACTTGTTGAAACAAAAGAGAAAATCTTTTGTTGCAAATTTATAATCAAAATGATCATTTTCTTGAAAATGAAAACAAACCTATATTTTGATGAAAATGAAAATGAAAATGAAAAACCGCTTTGTTGATGAAAATGAAAAATGAGAACCACTTTGTTAATAAAAAATGAAGATGAAATGAAAAATGAAAAATCTGCTTTGTTGATGAAAATGAAAATGAAAATGAAAATGAAAATGAAAACCTGCTTTGTTGATGAAAATGAAGATGAAAAGGTAAATGAAAATGAAGATGAAGATGAAAATGAAGATGAAAATCTAGAATGTGATGTTGAATTTAATGAAAATACTTTTTTTAAAATTGGAAGTGGTGTTTTCGATAATCTTCCTGATCAAATTTCTTGGAGGTAAATAAGAACACATGCGAATAGAATATACACCAAATTCTTTTATCGTAAAAAAATTGCATTTCAATGTCAACTAATGATGCAATTGATGAGAATGTGAATAATGAGCAAAGTAATGAAAATGTTAGGCTTTATGTTAAACCAAAAAGAAAAGATCAATCATTAAAACATGCCATGTCTAATCGCTAGCTAGTGCCATTCAATCTATTGGGAAAAATAGTCGATCTAAAGATAAAAACGCAACAAGAAGAGCTATAACTACCGCTATAGTTAATAAAACAACTTTGAATAAAAGAATGGTAAGCAATATTAGTGAAGTTTTAAAAATGCATCCTAAAACATTACTAAGAGTGGCAAAAAGAAGAGAAAGTATAGAAAATGATCCCATCAATCAATGTTGGAGTTTCAGTGGATGACTATCGAGGTCTGATATAAAATTGAATGCTTTTAAATTAAATCTTTGATCAAAAAATATTGGCATGATAATACTAGGGTTTCATCTAATTAGAGATGTTTTAAAATTAAGGGTGGGTCCAAAGTTCGCGGGATCCCCACCCAAAACACCTATTAGATACAACACAAACCTAATTTTATAGAAAAATTTTGTAGCCATTCAGTTGTTACCTAGTAATATTAAAATAAGTCAAATGTCTTTGAAAAAATGTAAACCCCGTATGTAAAAATTAATGGGCAAATCTAATATCTTGTTTTCGTTGTAAAATACATGTTCAATTTCATATTTTATGATGTTTTTCGATATATACATTAAAATACCTTGCATCTAACACATGATTGTACAGATTGTGTATTTGATATGCCACCAAGCAATAAGATAGTTTATTTCAGTTTGTTTTGTGAAAATCTAATGATAAATTATTTTATTTAAGTTCTTGTATTTCGACAATGCATTAACTCATGTAAAAATATTTCATTTTTAAGAATTTGTTTGCATGAAAGTGTTGATCATGATTTCCTGACTACAATTAGTAGGACGGCCAAAAGATTCTTAGGAATGTTCAGTATTCTTTAAAAGATGGAAAAATAGGAAAGCGTTGTGATTTAGTTACAGAAAAAGTTAGTGTGCATGCATTTATGAGTGAATTTAATAATAAAATTGTACCAAAATATGTTATGCACTTTGAACATGCTCGATGGCTTGATGGCCAATTTCGCGCATGTAGAAACACATTTCCAATTGGTACTATACTTTCAGTGGTTGATTTTGCGGAGAATTATACTCTCGCTCCGCAAGAGGAAATTCAATCTCAATATTATAATTTAGTGCAAGTAGCTATGTTTTTCCATATTGTTTATAGACATGCAGATGATAGCACTGAGGATGATAGAAAAGTTTTGAGGGAGTATCATTTTTATTTGAGTGACAATCAGTTACATTCATCAGAGTTTGTTCAATATTGTTTTAGTATATTTTATAGAAATTTAAAAGAAGAGGAATCCATATGAAAGAACACCTCATATGGTCGATAATTGTAACGTAAGGCCTAAAATGCTAGAATGTTCTATTGGTTAAGTAGGGTTCACAAGGAACTTAATGTCCAATATATATGGAGTTTTTTGAAGCTAGGCATGGTAAAGGAGAATATGATGGAGCTAGTGCATGTGTCAAAAAAATTCTTGCTAGAGAACAATTAAAATTGAGGATTCAATAAAATTTAAAAATGCACATGAGATTGTGTGGATTGGTGTAATAGAAGATTATCTGCACTGCCTCGAGTGATTACTCTGGCTACCATCGATTCTTTTGGTTGGTGGAAGAAGAAAACATATCTAGAGTTGATTGTGAGACAATTAGTGTGATCTACTAAAATGCATTCATTTAGGAGTGCCACGCACAGTTTACGGACTATTTTGGACAAGGGAGCTTGCATGTTTTTGCCATTTTTGTATCTCAGAGATTGGGAAGCTTGTGGAAAATATAGAATGGGTTGAACAAAGGAGCAAAGATCGTTGACACCTAGAGAAGCACATAATCAATATGAAAGAACTATTGAAACATCAATTGTTTGCATCCTAAGATTATGATCGTGTTTCAGACCTTGTACGAGAAGGTAATTTTAATTTAATTTATTTCATTTTATTTTGCTTCATTAAGTTATTTTTTAATACTAAATTAGTTATATGGATATGCACAAGTTATTAAATCAAATTTTGTTGGCAGGACATGTGTATGCAGTTATTGCACCTGAGGGGAATGAAGAGCAAACATAATATTGGTTGGCTCATTGTGTGGAAACTAAACATAAGTTGTTAACACCTTGAGAAGATGATGATGGCTTTCATTATCCAACAGTTACAGTGATCCCCTTAAGACACCTCCTTAAGCAAATTTTGATAACAAGTTTTAGATCCCCTTAAGCAATTCCTTTTATAACAAGCTCCCTTGATCCCCTTAAGTAAATTTTGAGAAGTTATTTGATGGTGGCTTTGAACATGTTTTCCAATAGGACTCTATGG
Organism: Sequoia sempervirens; assembly: GCA_007258455.2. NCBI lineage: Eukaryota > Viridiplantae > Streptophyta > Pinopsida > Cupressales > Cupressaceae > Sequoia > Sequoia sempervirens. The sequence continues at coordinate 1,004 of VDFB02195296.1, read as the reverse complement.
TGGCTGTTTGGCACTTACATGGGAAATACCTGAGAAGAAAGAATGGTCTACTTGCATTTGAAGACTATGAAACACATAAAAAGATTATACATTATTCACATTTGGTGGTGGCAACAAATATAAAACTAGAGCGGTATCATGGAAGACCTTCAAAAAAATTGCTATGGTCAATTTCTATGGAAGAGCATGAGGAAATCATAGATGCATTGCAAAAAAGAGAGGATGCAGATGGTACAATCGGATTACAACACAGAAATATAGTTTTAGTTTTATTTTGTCCTTTTAAATACATTAAATACATAAGTTTCAACATTGGTCAAGTGTGTAAGTATATTAGTTGAAATTGATTTAAATTGTTCTTTATATATCCTTAAGGCATAATCACAAAAGGATCTAGTCCATGCAAATTCAACCTAGACAACATGGAATACTCTTGGTAAAAATAGGTAATTATCAGCTTAAATTATATTTAAATACATGTTTTGATTACATATTGATATTGCTTTGGACATTAATAGTTAAAATTGATTTATTGTCATTTTCTCAGATCTTTAAAGCCATCATTGCATTGATCTCACTTTGGAAACAAAAAGGAGAGGATGCTTTGGATCCAAACTCCCTACAAACATGTGTGAACATTTCAAATGCAGTGTACTTGAGTTCTGTGACATATATAGATAGTTTTATATAAATTAAAATATGTATGTTTTGATGATTTCATTGATATTGCTTGTACTTTTTTGATATCAGGTGGTGTGAAGACCCACTACATTCTAGCCACGAGTTTGAGATGTTCTTGAGATGGCATATCCAAATTTTGTAAACATCATTTTGAGATGACATATATGTACATACATACTTACAAAATTAAACATACTCTATGTACTTATATGTATCAAATCAATATTCTATATATTTAGGCTTATTATGACCCCTTAATACATCCCCTTAAGACGTTCTATTATGACCCTTTTAGACATCCCCTTAATTAACATGTTCTATTA
>VDFB02195295.1:0-13338 GCA_007258455.2 Sequoia sempervirens | reverse complement strand
TTGCTTTGGAGGTTTAAAGCACATAGTGAGATTGGCAATGTGACCAAAAAAAAATTGTGCCTCACTTGCTCATTCGTTTCAAAGCTCTCTTTATAGCACAGTTGTGCATTGCCTCCAAGATTCAGATGAATCTTTGGTATTTCAAGAAAAGATTCAATTGGATAACACTAAAAATGATCTAAACTATGATTTCATAGTCAAAGCATCCAAATGTATTGCAGCAATCCGAAACCCAACTTCCATTTAACATGTACAATGAAAATAAATAGAACGAGAAATGCATTTGCTTCAAAGTTTTAAAAGCTATTTCGACAGATTGTCTAGCCATTGTCCAAAATATGGTTTTCTATCAGCATAGTCCTTGAACCTTCTTTAGGTCTGACTGCTTCTTTGTTAATTCATTCTCATTGAAAAGTCAAATTGTAAAATGTTCCCAAGGATAATTATACTTATTTATCTCTTTTAATTGTTATATATTCAAAGACTATTAGCAATCCAACCAGCCTCCACTTTAGTCACATGCAATTCAATGCACTAATTTTGTATCAATAAATTGTGTACTTTCAGCCACTAGTTTTAATCAAAGTATGCATATGGATTCAGAATCAAACTCTCAAAATAAATGCACATATAAATGTGTCTTTTTCTTCATTACATAATGTATCTATATATCCATAAGTGCATTCATGCATATATTGATTTGTGCATATATCTTATTATCTCTCTATGCATCTGTCTATATATGTATGACTGTATCTATGGGTACATGTATACCTCGATTTATGTATATATGCACCTATGAATTACATAGACACATCCATGTATATATGCATCTATCAATAACTTGCATGGATGCATGTATATATGCATCTATGGACTCATGCACACATGTATATATGACAGCTCATTGGTTCCAAAGCTCTCTTTATAGGACAACTGTGCATTGCCTCCAAGACTCAAATGAATCCTTTGTATTTCAAGGAAAGATTCAAATGCATAGCACTTTAAATGATCTAAACTATGATTTTATAGTCAAAGTATACAAATACATTGTAACAATGCAAAACCTGACTTTCATTTAAAATGTACAGTTTCTATTCTCATAGTCAGATGCCATTCAATGCATTAATTTTGTCTGAATGAACTATGTACCTTCAGCCACTAGTTTTAATCAAACTATGCATATATAAATGTGTCTTTTTCTCCATTTCATTATGTATCTATGTATCCATAGATGCAGCCATGCATATATCGATTCATGAATATCTTGCCATATCTCTACATGCATCTGTCTATATATGTATGACTGTATCTATGGGTGCATGTATACATTGATTTATGCATATATGCACCTATGAATTGCATACACACATACATCTATACATGTATCTATCAATATTTTGACAAATAGAAACAACTAAATGCTAATTTCCCAATTTTGATTTATCAAAATAGTACTTGTTTTCCAATATAACAAAATTAAAAGTTATGTATTGACATACATTCATGCATATTGTCCATACATGCATATATGCATATATGCCTTCATTCAGATTTGCATATGCATAAGAAAACATCCTTCCATGTAAAATATGCATTTGCACCTATATCCAAATATGCATACATCCATGTATACATGTGTTCATATCTCCATCTCTCCATGTAGTTCTGCTTTCTATGTATACATGTGTTTATTGATGCATCCATGCATATATCTGTGAATAGCTCTACGTATTTCTGTCTCCATGTATTTAATGTTCTCCACTGCATTAGCATTTACATGTCTCTTTTTAATGATCTTCCATATTTATTTTTTCCATAGTATATGCATAAGAACTTCCACTTTGCCTTCTATTGTTGCATTTCGAGGAAGCTCAAGGATCTCAGTACCTTGTTGAATATGAGGGAGAGTGAGAAATGCAACGTTGGTCTTTTTTCTATGTTTATATTGATGGACTCAGCCCTATGATGATTTTTAAAAGCATAACCAATACCAAACTAGACATTCTTCCACCCCTTGTTGCAAGAAATAATCACTTCATACCCTATTGATTCCATTCATTTCAATTTCCACCCTTGCACGCCCTTTTTTCTCAAATCAAATACATTTCAAAATCCAGTTATTTGCTTGTCTTCAATCATACCAACATGGTGCATTCCTTTTTTCACAAAATCCAACTCTCTCATTGGAATTTTCATTTCTTGAATTTAATCGTAAGCATATAACTTGCAAACGATAAATTCATACCATCTACATTCCCATTCATTCTCATATCCACCATCCTATATCCTTGTCTCCCATCTCAAATACTTTCCATAACTTATTCATACACCCTATTTGCATCTCCCCCTTCTCTCAATTCACTCCCTTTCTTCCACTTCCATAACTCATTCTTCTTTTTTACACTCACATTTCTTTATCTATCTACACTTCAAATATACCCTCATCCATCACAACAAAATTCACACCATAGCAAACAATGAAAAAGATGAAGAAAATATCAAGGTTATGCAAATAAACACTGAGGGCTTTAAAAATAACACTCATAACATACAGTTGTATTCAAGAGTTATTTTCATAATGTCTTTTCTAAACCTTGTTTATTACAGCTCCTTAAAAGCGCGTATAACAGTTTCTTCAAGCCTATTATGTGTAATCAGATTTAACAAATATTTACATGTTTCCATGTATTCATATGCATTATTAGGCATCCATTAGGCATCCTTTATACAGTTGCTCTAAAAACAATATTGTATATGTTTCAAATGCAGATTGTTCCTAAAATTTATTGCTTTATGCACACATGCATCTAAAACATGTTCTTTTTGTACCGAATTACATGGACACAACTATACATCCATCCATGCATAAATGCTACTTGAGCATCACTACGCTTTCACAAATTTGCATTTCTACTTGATTTTAGTGTTTTCCATTCGAATTCCTCGTTCACATGTCATGTATGCCTTTCACTCTTATTTGCATTGTCTGCACATGCATACATCTATACATGCATCCATGTATACATAGATGCCTCAAGCATTGTAACAAATGTTTAAGATTTTTGGCATTCAATACTAAAAACAAAATAATAATACACTTTTTGCTTCCTGGATAAGATAATAAAGGAAATTTGTTACTGCAAATGTGAGCATGTACCCATGTAAAGTGTCCTAGTAACCCATGGCCATCATATATTCATGCATATTGTCCATACATGCATGTATGCATATATGCCTTCATCCATATTTGCATATGCATATGAATACATCCTTCCATGTAACATATGCACTTGCACCTATATCCAAATATGCATACATCCATGTATACATGTGTTCATATCTCCATCTCTCCATGTAGTTGTGTTTTCTATGTATACATGTCTCTATTGATGCATCCATGCATATATATCTCAATAGCTCTATGTATTTCTGTCTCCATGCATTTTATGTTCTCCACTGCAATAGCATTTACATGTTATCTTTTTTTTGATCTTCCATATTTATTTTTTCCATAGTATATGCATAAGAACTTCCACTTTGTCTTCTATTGTTGCATTTCGAGGAAGCTCTAGGACCTTAGTACCTTCTTCAGTACGAGGGAGAGTGAGAAATGCGACATGGATCTTCTTTCTATGTTTATATTGACGAACTCAGCCCTATGATGATTTTTAAAAGCATAACCACTTTTCATAACTTATTCATACAACCTATTTCCATCTCACCCTTCTCTCAACTCACTTCCTTTCTTCCACTTCCATTGCTCATTCTTCTTTACCACCCTTACATATTTTTATGTATCTATAGCTCAAATATACCTTCATCCATTAGAACAAAATTCACACCATCCCAAAGAGAAAATTGAAAAAAAAATCAAGGTTATGCAATTAAACACTGAGGGCTTTGAAAATAACTATTACAACATAGAGTTGTACTCTAGACTCCCTTTGGAAACATTTTCTTCTATATCCTATTTATATATCCTAAATACACTTGGTCAAAAAACAATAATGTATTATTCTTTTGTTTCAATCATAAATGTTCTTTTTATATCTCTCAAATGCTACTTGTTTCTTTTATCCATACATTTATGTATTTCTTCGATATATGCATTGTTAGTAAATAGTTAATTTTCCTTGCCTTCTTTCATTTAATACTATACATGCAAATTGAGTCTCATTGTTAAAATACAGTTGTATTCAAGAGTTATTTTCAAAATGTCTTTTCTAAATCCTATTTGTTACAAATTCCTAAAAGCACATATGACCATTCCTCCAAGGCTATAATGTATATTCGGATTTAACAAATGTTTACATGTATCCATCCAACCAAATGCATTATTAGATATACTTTATACACTTGTTCCAGAAACACTAATGTATTGCTGCTTTGTTTCAGTTAATAATGTTTTTCTAGTTCTTGTTTAAACTGCATATTGTTTCTAACATTTCTAACTTTATGGACGCAGGCATATATAGATACTTCTTAACATACCAAGTTAAATGGACACATCTACACATCTGTACATTCATATGACTTTACATGGGTCCATATTTTAATGCTTTCTTTTCATATATGCATTGATACTAACTAGTTTATTTCTCTTCTTTTCTTTTATTTAATACTACATATGCGATTTCAGTCTCGTCACGCTTTCAAGCTTGTTCAGGTGCCAGTGATGCTTGTCACTCTACTGTGCATTCCATGCACATTGGTAAATGTCTACATGTATCCATGTATACTTAAATGCTTCAAGCATTTTTACAAACACTATAACATTATTCTACTGTAGATTGTTATTATAATTTAATGTTTAGATGCAATGCACTACAAACAATGTAGATTATTATATTAATTTACTGTACCTACGTTATATCTTAATAAAATTATTTATATCTTTTCAAATTACTTTTTGTTTAAAATATATACACAAAAATATATCTATTCATATTACATTAACAACATTGAAATCTACTTTATAATAAAATCAATTCCTTTGCACAATATCATCTAAGAATTTAGCATAATATTTTTTCCACTTATTACAATTTCATAACTTAAACTATTACATTTTATTTCACATATACACAAATTTAATCGTAGGTAGTAAGGTTCTTTATTATTTCTTTCCAAATTACTTATCATTTATTATATAAACACAAATTTTTATTCATACTACATAAACAATATTCAAATCCTATTTATAATAAAATCAATAGCTTTCTACTCATTCATCTAACAATTTATTGTAATATAGTTACATTGTTCTATACACAAAAATATCTTATCGTATTACATAGACAGGATTTAAATCTTATTTATAATAAAATCAATAGCTTTGTATAATACTAATCTTTTTAATACATTGCAAAAAATATTCATTAATCGTACAAAAAGTTTATACTCAAATGAGCTATACCTATCAATCTTCCACCTAACACTATTGTTTCTATTAGCACTTGCATATTGCGATATGATAAACTAAAGTAACTCAACTGTATTAATTACCATAGCACATGCTCTGCAACAGTTCACTAAACATTATTTTGTTTACAGATGCACATACAAGCAAAAAAAAAAAAAAATCGTAAAACTTAGTTTCACCATGCATATAAAAATGGGCCATGTAAAGAATGCATTTTCTTTTTTTCCACGCACACATGTTTTCTGTAAATAGTTACATATGATATTTGATGCTTTAGAAATATCTCTACATTTGAACTTTGTTCCGTATAAAATGACTAATGAATTTTTTGACACTTTATTTCTCCAGTTTTCTTTCATTTAATACTGTAAATGCAAACTGAGTCTCCTTCTGCTTTAAGGCTCGTTAACATGCCAACTATGCTTTTCACTCCTATATGCATTATGTGCATGTGGATGCATATATGCATTTATGTCTCGTGCATTGTTACAAATCTTCCTGATCGTTTTCATTCAATAATCCTTTTAACTTTTTCTAGCTACTTCAATACATTTTATATTCCCATTTTCATTCAGGAACCTTTTCCCGCTTCTAAGCTACATGAATTTTTACCTTTATGAACTCGACGCTTTTTGCGCCACTTTGTTTCATTAAACCTTGTTAACAAGCATTTTAACGCCATTCATTATTACACGCTGCTCTCTCATATTCGCTATGGTTGGAAGGGAGATTTTGACCGGGAGAGGGAGACGTAGAATAGGGTTTAACAACTTTGAACGCCAGAGTGGATTCCGCCGGCTTTTAGTTGCAAAAATCTCAAGCGTTATTTACTTACATTGATGGAAGTATTTCATTTGACTTTAGAATATAAGTCTAATCAAAGAATGAATGACTTAAACGAATAGTGAACTCGGAGGGCTTAATGAAATATTCAAGGATGTAGTTATGTAATATTTCTCGTAGAAAAATGTCCAAAGTACCAATTCAATGTATTACATCTCAGACATTGTATTTTTCACAATTTTTTTTTTTTTCAAATACCAATTCACTTATCAAGCATCTGGAAATACATTGTAGTATTGTATTTTCTCAATTAAAAAAGAAGAAGTCCAAGCACCAATTCAATTCTTATCACATCTCAGACTACACTGCACATTGCATTTTCTCAATACAAAAAAAAAGTTCATTTACCAATTCAACGACAAGACCAGATTAAACATTTGTGTTTTTGCTTGAATATCGGGATGTTATTTAGTTTTTACTATCTCAAAGAGAATAATTTTTTTAAGGGTAGGTGGTAGAAGATACATAGTTAAAATTTAAGTCAATCAAGTTTAAATTTGTGTTTTTGTTTTTCATTTGTCTACATTTTAATAAACCAATGTAAATTTAATGTTTAGCAAATATGTTTGTAACATTATGTTGAATTATCATAAAATGAAAAAAGAATATAAGTACAAGGAGATTTCTAACCATCTTGAACGTACTTTCATGTTGTTTCGATTTCATTGTGTGCAAGATTTTTTCATCAATTAAATCTAGAAGCAACATAATTACATTGAAAAAGAATGATCACCTACATATTTATTTTGTTGAGAATATAATGAACAAGAAAATATCTAAAAACTGAAATATATTTGAATGGATAAATTCAAGTGCTTGAATATTACTTGAGACATCGGTGGAAATACTTCATTGACTTATAATATAAGACCAAACATAGAACGAAGGAGGAGATGTGTAATAGTGAAATGACCTTGAAATGTTCTTTGTTGATATGGTTCAATGAAAGTTTGGTGATGTAGCTATAAAATATCTCGTAGAAAGGTCAACTACCAATCCAACCTATCATATGCATAGATTAATCTTTTGAGGTTTCTATTATTGATGAATTATGATGTGATTTTTTTTAATAGTAAAAGAAGAATAATATATTTTTATAAAAGGGTAAGTGGTAAAAGATACACTATTAAAGTCTATGCAAGTTAAGTCTAAATTTGTGTTTTTTATTTGTTTATATTTAAATAAATCAATGAAAATTTGAGTGTTCAACAAATTTTTTTTTGATATTACGTTCAAATTTCATAAATGAAAAATAATAGTCAATTTACATAGATATTTTAGTTGAGAATATAATGAAAAAAATAATACCCAATAAATTTAAATATAATTCAAAAGATAAATCTAAGTTGATAGTTAGGATTATGGAATTGTAAAAAATATACATAACTGTTCAACTCTCATTTGAATTCCTCAACAATAGGATCTCTAACCTCTAGGAAAGATAATTAATAATAGTTTGCATATATTTGATAGAGAAAATCTATTCAAGTGTCCCTTAAATTAGAAAGAATTTGTGTTAACAAATGAGAAATGACTAAAGTTGTTATGAGAAATGGGTAAGTGACAACAACACAAAGAATAAATATAGACAAGTTTTGTGTGTGCACGCGGCATATATATAAAATAATAATAAAGTAGAGAAATAATTTAGAAAAAATATATAAAATACCTTTATTTTCTCTTTGATAGGCCGGATGAGTTATGCCATTTAGAGAAGAAAAATCATGCACTAGGTGGTATTCAACTACACATCAAGTTGAAATGAAGGAAGTAACTATTTATAAACAAATTCAAAAATGAAAAGTATGAATTGCTACTCATATGCCATGTCAAGTCATTAAAAATGTTGCATTCACAAAGGTGGATTGTTAAAGTTGCAATGAAGGAGAGACTAGACATTCAATAATCTAGATAACCTATTTATTATAAATTAAAAGATGAATCTCAACCTAGAACTAGGATTCAATCTTAGCCATCCATCATCAATAATTCCTAGCCATTGATCTTTCATTTTCAAGACTCTATATCTAGTGTCTCTCATCATAAATCAACCATGAATATTGAAGATATCATACCTACATGTTATCATTTTGATCCATCATTATTAAATCATATCAAGGTTGTGCTAGAGCATTGAGCAATCCACATATCAACATCAAAGAGAAAACCAAATGGAATAAGGGTGCACTCTATTTCTACTCAATCAAAGAGAAAAGAAAAGATTCTAAGTGAAGGTATTGTTCTTTGTATTTTCTTTTATCTTCATTTGTTTTCCTTCAATCTTTTCACCCTTTTCATTCATTATTAGAGATATCCAACACCTCCATGTATCTTTCACAGATTCCTTAGAGTCCTCTACTCTAATCATATTCTCTTGGATTGGGTTATTATAGGATTTGAAGATGAACTACCAAAATGATCAAGACCATTTGAACAATCACCCCAACCCTTTCTTTTTCGCACCTCATCCTTTTTCAAATTTATGTTTTTTTTCCACTTAGGAATCTAATGCCAAGTAGGATTTGAAGGAAAATACAAACACATCACTACCAAATAATCTATTCCTTTACCTTTTAAATAAAATATTATGTTCTCCTCTGCTGCAAATTATTAAATCCACTCCATTTTTTAAGTAGGCCATAAGACTTTTTTGGAATCATATTGATGGTTGTCACCTTAATTTTACCATTGAGCCAATAATTTATTTCTTATACATCCCTATCTATCTCATCAACCACCCTAATGCTACAACCAATTTTTGATAGGATTTCACCCAACAAATAATATAATGGTACATTTTATAGTTTGATCCAACAAGGTGTGTTACATGAAGAAAACATAATAGGGTTGATGTTAGGTCACCATTTTTGCATTTATAAAAATGAAATGATTTTGAATTACATTGGGTATTCCTCAACATAAAATCTTGATCATTTGGCCTTTGAAAGATAAGAAACCTTTAGAAAAAAATTCAAATTGAAGGAAATTCTCCAAATCACTTTTTTCTATTGTTCAATTTAACTTCTTGTCTATTTTGGACCTATAAAACACTTAATTATGTTGTTCTCCACTACCATCATATCTTGTAATGCTACTTTTATTGACATTTCTTCTTTGAATAAGTATTTTCATCTCTTTTATTGTTCCCACAAATCCCCAAATCTTTGTGTCTAAAATTGGCATACAGATTCTAGTTATGGGCATATTTGTACTATATATATATATGCGCACATACAAAAAAACTTATCTATGTTTTTTTTTTTTTGTTACTTTATGCATTTATCATATGCTAAAACAAAGTGTTGTCTAATTTAAGGGAAACTCAAGAAAAAATCCCTATAAAAAATTGTAAGCTATTATTAATTATCTTGTCTAGAGTTTAGAGCTCTTGAGCAATTCAAATTAGAGTTGGAAAGTTATGTATCTTGTCTATAATTTCATAATATTAACTATGAATTAATATAAGAGTAATGTTCAAGCACTTGTATTGATCTATTGAATTACATACCAGTTTATTTTCTTGGTGATTTATCTTCTTCATTATATCCCCAACTAACATATCATTGTATAAATTCACTACTTATTTTCATTTATAACATTTCAATATAATATCAAAAAATATTTGTTGAGTATTCAATTTACAACGATTTTTTCACAAATAGACAACTACAAAAAATTAAATTAAACTTGGCTCGCAAATTTTTTGACCATATGTCTCCCATAATCGAGGTACCTTTAAAAAGAAATATTACTCTTTCCAAAATAAACAAGAGACACATTGCTCCTGATTCCTTCATAAAATATTTAACATGTTGCTTGTTAATGATATTTTTATATAATAATTATTACATGGGTATAAATGTATATAATTGGAAGTAATATACACAATACCTATTTGTAGACCACTTTGGTCAATACATTACAAGTTCTAATAAATAATTATATAATTGAAGTTTATAGTCAATATGTTGAGATGAGAAACCTATAACATTTACAAATATTCATAGTGTTTTTTGAAGATATTGCATTGATTGTACTTGTTGAAGATTAGAAACCAAGCATTTTTTAAGAGAACAAAGATCATTTCAGCTATAACTTTTCTTTTGTATTGGATATGTGCAACTCATTGCTTCCTACAATTTTTTTATGAAGGTGGCTATGGAGATATTGTTCTTATTTAATCTGTAACTAGAATTAAGTAGTAGTAATACATTTTTAAAATGTGTGGAAGGAAAACAAATATTTGAAAAAAATACTCTATTATATATTAAATATTATTATATTAATTAATAGCTAATATATGATTATATATATATATATATATCATATTATTAGTAATTATATATAGTATATCAAGAATTATATATATTTATATTATTTTAATTATATATACTATCTATACATAATGAATTTAATATATGCTTTATAAATATATAATATTAATATTAATATTAATATATTCTATAATACGATTATTATTTTATTATATAATATTAATTAATTTATATATAGTATAGATATATAACATATACTAACAATAATATACTAATTATATATTATGTTATTACATTATTATTACTATAATATATCATATTAAACAACAAGAAAATATCAATTCTATGAATATATTAATTAAATCAAATAGTTCCACTTTTTACTAGTGCATAATTGACTAGACATATTATAGACACACTTTATACAATTTAGAAATAGTGTTTTTAAATAAATCTTATCAAATAGTGACGCATTAGTCAAAATGCTTACCTCATACTAATATGACTGTATATACTATCATCCAATAGAAATAAAAATATATATATATATTAAAAATAATAGTCAACTTATTTTAATTCTTTGTTTCTATTGTTTCATTTGAACGAATTAATAAAACTAATGACTGCATTAGTATACCTACCTACATAAACTAATAAATAAATTAAATCATTATTCAATTAAAAACCAATCTCAAAAAAATCGATACCTAACTTTTCGACAAGATGTTTTATAACTACACCACCAATATTTCATTAAACCGTGTGAACAATACAACATTTTACGGTCATTTTTAGGATTATATTCCAAGTCAATAAAATACGTAATTGGCCACTTGCTTTTAGTCGAAAAAGTCTACCTTCCACACAGTTGCCACATCAGGTGAAAGTTTAAATTGGCATTGTATCAGAGAAAAGTCTTCCTGAGTTTCGTGCAATATTACATAGTTGTGAGTTCGTTTATACAATTTCACCAATGAACAAGCCCACCATGTGGAAACTGTAGTGGCAATTGTGTGGAGGGGAATTGTTTTTCTGGACAGAAGAGATGTGGAATAGGGTTTGATGACTATGAAACGTCAATATGAACTTCGTCCTTCACCCGTTTCCACGCAGTGGCTTTTAATCTGAGGTGGTAACTGCGTGGAGGCAGATTTTTTTCGACCAAAAACAATTGGCTATTTACTTACACATTGGTGGAAGTACTTTATTTACTTGGAATATAAGCTCCAATCATGGAATGAATGAAAAGACGTGTAATAGTGAAATGGGGGTTCAATAAAATATTTGTGATGTTATAAAATACCTCGTAGAAAAAGTCCAAGTACTACCGAACAATGTATCACATTCATACATTAATATTTTTGACATTTGTGTTTTTTTATGAATAATTATGTTATTTATTTATTAATATTTGAAAGAGAATAATATTATTTTAAAGTTTAGGTGGTAGAAGATAGATTGTTAAAATCTATGTGAATGAAGTCTAAATTAGTGGTTTTTTTATTTCTCTACATTTCAATAAATAAATGTAAATTTAATGTTTAACAAATATTTTTATAATATTATGCTGAAATGTCGTAAACGTAAAAGAATAGTCAATCTACATAGGTTTATATTGACGATCTAATAAACATGGTAATATCCAAAAACTGAAATATAATTGAATTGATAAATCTAAGTGCTTGAACATTACTTGACACATTGGTGGAAGTACTTCATTGAGTTGGAATACAAGACCAACCATAGAAACAAATGAGGAGACTTGTAATAGTGAAATGACCTTGAAATATTTTGTTGTTGATATGGTTTAATTAAATATTGGTGATGTAGCTATAAAATATCTTGTAGAAAGGTCAACTACCAATCCAACCTATTATATATGTAGATAAATCTTTCAAGATTTGTGCTTTTCATGAATAAAAATATATTTATTTTTTAATATTAGAAACAAAATAATATATTTTTTATAAAAGGGTAGGTGGTAGAAGATACACTATTAAATTATATGCAAGTCAAGTGTAAATTTTCATTTTTTAATTTGTTTGCATTTCAATAAATCAATGTAGATTGAGTGTTCAATAAATGTTTTTTTGATATTATGTTGAAATTTTATAAATGAGAAAGAATAGTCAATTTACACAACATTTTAGTTGAGAATATAATGAAAAAGATAATATTATGATATTTATTGTAATTTTAAATGTAAAAATTAAAAATATAGCAAATCCCATTGAGGGGGCAACCTCCTATAATTAGATAATAACATATGAATTTAGTATTTGATGATATGATCATATGGGAGAGAGTTATCTTCCTTATTTATAGGCTAAACTATGTGGGGACATACCCTTTCATCCTAATTAGGAGGTATTGGCAATGAACTAAAAATTTATGTTAGGGTTAAGCATGTCAAAGAACCATGCTCTTAAGCTCTCCCATTCTAATGCACTCACAGGATTTCATAACATGAGTGCATTATACACACCTCACATTATGGAAAAGTTGTGACATAACACAAGATCATTATAATTGCTCATGTTATGTGTGTGTGTGTGTTTTTTTTTTTAATGAGTTTGTATGTATATATCTTTGTATATATGTGTGTATGCATGTTTGTATGTATGCTTGTACGTACGTGCGTATGTATGTATGTATGTATGTATGTATGTATGAATGCATGCATGTTTATAAGTATGAATATATGCCTGTATATATGTACATACATATGAATATATGTATGAATGTATGCATGAATTTATGTATCTATTGTGGCATCCATTTCATTAGAGTGAATAT
>VDFB02195292.1:0-20464 GCA_007258455.2 Sequoia sempervirens | reverse complement strand
ATTCATAAAAAAAATACATAAATGCATTAAATGTTTCAAAACTTGCTCAAGAACCAAGGCGCATCAATATATTCAACTTCCAGAGCAATTACAATGATAAAGATGGGGCTAGTAATGAAAGACAATGAATTTATTGATGAAAAACCTGATTTTCTGTAAGTGGCGGCTGCAATTAATGCTGGATGGTACGGCCAAAGAAATAAAGAATCTCCAGTCTCTGAGAACAATGCCAAATCTCCAGATATGCCAAATAAATCCCAACGCCTAGAGCAGAGAGCTGGAAACTGAAAGCCAGAAGAGAATCTCTGAAAAGAATAAGTACGGCCTGCAGGTACAGTGGTACGGCTAGTCTACAGCAGTAATAATGATAGTACGGATTCCTTGAAACTCGTGCCAAGTCACTGATGAATGGTGATGAATGAAATCGCCTCAACTGGAAGATGTTTTTCTCTGCTTCTCACTGAATGAATGTCTCACTAACCTCAAACTGTGGTCTCTGAATGAGATCACCAAGTGCCAGCTTCAACTGATATTTCACAGCCTCAGTCTGCCTGATTCCTGAAGAGTTTTCGTTCTCCAGAAACGATCGTTTGCCAGAAACCCTAGGGTTTGCAAACTCCAATGCTCAGAGCAAAAATCAAGACAAAATTGAATAATAACATGATAGTTCGATTTTGCCTGTGAAGAGTATATATTGCCTTGAAGAAAAATTCGACCTATTCTCCCTTTTAATAAATCATTTAAATTAATGATTTAATTTGCTCTTTTGACTTAGGAGAAATAATTAATTATTGGCGTCCCACTTTTAATGAATATTAAATACTCATTAAGTCACATTTTAATAATATATTATAAAGTATAATAAATACTTTATAATTTTAAGCCGAATAATTAAATATTTAAATATTTCAATGAAGTGACTTTATTATAAAGTCAAATTATTAAATATTTAATAACTCATCCAATAATTTTATTCACAAATCAATCAACCGAACTGGTCGAAATCGAAATAATAATTGCACTGTGCCCTCAGCTCAAATAGTACTACCGACCTAACTTTCTAAAAATAGAAAGTTCTCTCAAAAGTTTTCGAAGATTCGCTAAGGTCTAACCCGACACACCGCAGAATCGAGCTATCAAACACCTATAACCGCCAAAAATGATCCTCGAACACTTCGCCAAATTTCACTTAGGATCGTAATGATAGGCTAACTCGGCTACCACCAGCCGATTAGGATGGGACATGACAAATTGGCCTTCCCCGAAATTGCTTTCATATCCCTCGCTATCTTCAACTCGATGTCAGAGAATCTCCTCCTCGAATTTATGTAGCATCCTCAACTGGCAAACCTCTCCACTTGACCAGATATTCCCTGATCACACGCCTCCGAAGGTGTCTCTCTCTCATATCAAGGATGGCCTCAGGTACTAGTATCAGTTTCCCTTCATCATCAAGGGGTGGCAAAACTGGAGAGGGTATAACATGCTGACCCAATGCCTTTTTCAGGCGAGAAACGTGAAATACATTATGGACCTTGCTATCAGCTGGCAAGTCCAACTCATAAGCAACCTCACCCACTCGTCTGACAACACGAAATGGACCATAGTAGCGAGGTTTTAGTTTCTCTGCCCCACTCTTCCGCAGAGTAGACTGACGATACGGCTGCAACATGAGGTACACCATATCACCTACCTCAAAGGTACGCTCAACCCTCTTCTGATCAGCATACTGCTTATGCTGATTCTGTGCCCGCTGGATATTGTCTCGGAGAGACCTCAAGATGTCCTGCTGACTCTGCATCATATCCCCTGCACTTGGCACTCTGCTATCGCTCAAAATCAAATCCAGAAGATTGGGCGCCTCATACCCGTACAAAGCCATGAAGGGGGTCATCTGTATCGTCATATGGTGAGTCGAGTTATAACAATACTCGCACAAGTAGATCCATCTCACCCAAGCTCTCTGCTGACCAGCTATATAATTGCGCAAATAACCTTCCACCCACTTATTGACAATCTCTGTCTGTCCATCTGTCTGTGGATGGTAGCTGGTACTCGGTGTCAGTTCGGTTCCGCACAGCCTGAACAACTCCTGCCAAAAGTTGCTCATGAACCGATTGTCTCTATCGCTGACTATCGTCCGAGGCAATCCATGCAGCCGGAATACCTCTCTGAAAAACAACTCTGCAGTCTGCGATGCTGTGAAAGTAGTAGTAATCGGGAAAAAGTGTGCATATTTAGTCAACCGATCCACCACTACGTAGATGCAATCTTTACCCTGGGCTTTCGGCAAACCTGTGATAAAGTCCATCGATAAACACTCCCACTTCCTATCAGGTATCGGAAGTAGCTGGAGCAATCCAGCAGGATAAGTGTGCTCCTGCTTGTTCTGTTGGCACACAGAACACTCACGGACATACTGCAATACATCAGTTTTCAGCCCTTTCCAAGTAAACTGCCTCAACCATGAAATTTGTAGTATCCGTGGATGGCCCGCCATAGGAAGGTCGTGAAAGGCTCTCAAAACTGTAGTCCGTACCTCAGAGTCAGGAACCAAAAGAATCCGCCCCTTGTAAATGATCAATTCATCTACAATAGTGTATCCGCCATCCGCCTCGTCTCTATCAACGGCTGCTGAAGCCCATGGGTTTCTAGTATTACCTACCATAATCCGATGCCTCCAATCCTTCCTCAAGGACTGTGCTTGGCATCTAACCGGGCCCCGCGAGACAAGGCCGCTACTACATTCTGCTTTCCCTTAATGAAAGTGATATCGAAGTCATATGACTGCAGTTTACTGACCCATTTTTGCTGCCTCTCATTCAAGTCTCGCTGTCCTAGGAAATGTTTCAGGCTGTTATGATCTGTGCGTACACTGAATTTGCTGCCTACCAGGTACTGCCTCAACTTAGCCAATGCATGCATAATGGCTAACATCTCCTTATCATAGATACTGTAAAATCTCTCAGGACCCCTGAGTTTCCTGCTCTCAAATGCAATCGGGTGTCGCCCCTGCATCAAAACGGCACCAATGCCCTCTCCTGAAGCATCACAGAATAAATCAAATGACTTCGTAAAGTCAGGCAATGCTAACACCGGACATGAAGTCATGATCACCTTAAACCTGTCAAAGCACTCCTGCGCCTGTGGTGACCAAAGAAAAGCCCCCTTCTTCGTCAAGTCAGTAAGGGGTGCGCCGTGACGTGAGAACCCGCTAACAAATCTCCTGTAGAATGCACACAACCCAATGAAACCTCTGAGCTGCGTAAGGTTCTCAGGTACCGGCCAATCAACAATAGCTCGGACCTTTTCAGGGTCCATACTCACTCCCTTGGCACTGATGATGTGCCCCAGATATAACAATTCCTCCATGCCAAGCTCACACTTGGATTCCTTAGCATAGAAAGACTCATCTGCTAAGATACCCAAGACTGTGTCCAAATGAGCCAGATGCTCATCCCATGACCTGCTATAAACCAAAATGTCGTCGAAGAAGACTAACACAAATCTCCTCAACCGAGCACTGAAAACCCTGTTCATAGTTGCCTGAAAGGTGGCAGGTGCATTGGGTAACCCGAAGGGCATAACCAAGAACTCGAAGTGACCGCAATGACACCGAAAAGCGGTTTTCTCAATATCCTGCTCCCTCATCTGAATCTGATGGTACCCTGATCTCAAATCAATCTTCGTAAAGAAGACTGCTCCGTGCAACTCATCTATTAGCTCATCTATACGTGGAATAGGGTACCTGTTCTTGATTGTTCTTTTGTTGAGCTGCCTGTAATCGATACACATCCGAAGTGATCCGTCCTTCTTCTTTACCAATACAACCGATGAAGCGAAAGGAGACTTGCTAGGTCTGATATGGCCCATAGCTAACAACTCATTAATGGTCTTCTCTATCTCATCTTTGAGTCGTTTCGGATGTCGGTAGGGAGTGATCATAACGGGCTTTGCGCCCTCCTCCAACTCAATAATGTGCTCCGTACCCCTGTCTGGAGGTCTACCAGGTGGAATATCACTAAACACTTTGGAGTGTTTAGTCCTCAAAATCTGTATGTCAGGGTGGTACTCACCCTTCTGCGGCTCCTGTTGGGCTGGCATCAACATGCACTCAGCCGCCCAGTCAACCATATCATGACGAATGAGCCTCTCCATCCGTCTGAATGAAACCATCCTAAGATTACTGTCCCGTATTGCCTTGATGACATGTGGTCTTCCGTCAACCTTGAATTTCATCTCCATATCCCGTAGGTTGAGCGTGAACTCGCCCAAATCATGCAACCATGCCATCCCTAATACAACATCTGTATCCCCCATGTTAACAACATAGAATTCAGTCTTGAATTCGTAGTTGTTCAATCTCATCGGAAGATCAGTAATCTTTCTGTCGCACCTGAGAGTGTATCCGTCAGCCACCTTGACTCGGATACCCTCGAAAGCCTCCGTCTGGATGCCATGCCTCTCAACTAAATGTGCATCAATAAAATTGTGCGTAGCACCTGTGTCTAACAATGTAATCACTTTTTGACCTGCTAAGAGCCCACGAAGTCGAAATGAACCATCTCTCTGAAGACTAGTCAGATGGGCTTCCTGTAGCTTCCTTCCACCTTCATGCTCACCCTCATTTTCGGACTTCTCATCATCTAAAGGCTCGGAATCAGCTTGCTGGTCTGACAGATCAGATTGCTCTTCGCCCTCATAAAACCACTCCATTTGATTATTTTTGACTTTCGGACGAAGTGGGCATATGTGTTTTTCATCATAAGGTGCCTTGCACCAAAAACATAACTTTTTCTTACGCAATTCATTCAACGTTTCCCTGTCAAATGGTGGTGCATTCTGTCTCTTCGGATCCTGTTGATCCTTCCTCCGCTCAAAGGGTCTATTTCTGTCATTGTTTCTATCGAAAGGCCTGTTGGGTCTCGTGTATGGAGTGGACCCTGAATTGAACTTGCTGCGAGGTGCTGCAAGCTCCATGCTTCGCGCCTTCCGCATGGCCTCCTGAAGTGTAGTTGGGTCAAAAGCCTTAACCCAACCTCTCATGGGTTCTGTCAAACCCTCAACGAAAAGTATGATAAGTCTCCGTTTTGAAATCCCCGTGACCATGACTGCCACTCTCTGAAACTCACCAATGTATGAGTCCAAACTGCCTGTCTGTCTGAGCTGAGCCAACTCTCTGAAATACAGTTCTGGATCCTTCTTATCAAATCTCTCTATCAGTCTGCTGGTGAACTCCTAATAGGTATTGACCGCATGATGGCCTAGCGTGTACATGCCATGGTGCCACCAATCGTGTGCTACTCCGTCAAGATGTAAAGTAGCAAATTTAATTGCCTCATCCTCCTGCATAGGCCTAAGTGACAAGTAATTGTCCAATTTCTGGACCCAAGACCTCGCTGATGTCTTTTCAGACCCATCAAAATATGGCAATGTAATCTTACTCACCGCATACTGCAAATCCCTATTCACCTGTGGCTGCGGCTGCTGATGCTGTGGGGGTCTGCGGTCAAATCTACCTCCTCCTCTGGGTTTATAGACATCGATAAACTCATGAAATGTAAGTGCCTGCCGGATCTCAGGGGCTAGTGACATCAACCCTTTCACCATGAAATTTCAAACAAATCACGCCCAGCTGACATGCCATTACGTGGTAAGAGCTCACGATGGCATGCGATGCTACGCCCACAGATGCGAGGTTGGGTCTCTCTATAGGTAAGAAAGTAGGCTGGCCTGGCCTACGTTCCTGATAGATCGGAGACGGCTGTCGAGGTACGGATGCCAATGGCTGATCCACTGGTGCAGTCCCGCTCGTCTGTCCAATCTGAATGTAGTGTGGCTGTGTGGGCGTACACTGTCTAATGGTGCCCATCAGCTGAGACATCATATCCATCATATTATCGTGCCTTCGTCTAAACTCCTCATCGGTGATATCACCCTCTGCATGCGCCTTCCCTGGATCCCGGCGAGTCTCTGAGGAAGTCTCACGTTCTGCCATTAGGGTTGCAACACTATTTTCACTACCGTCAGAACTGGATCTGTGAATACCAAGCACCCCTGACACTGTCTGACCTTCTGGGATAGGTGGACCTGTCCAATCCTCGTCTTTGCCTGTCCCTACGCCTCTAATATACTGAATAGGATCTCGGCTCATGAAAAAGCAACCAAAAAGCACACTGAATACTGAAAAAGCAACTGAAATAGCACAGGATGGCAGGATAACTGTGCTCTGATACCACTGTCAGAACCCTGGTGGTTCTCAAATTGAAACCCTAACTGTTTTTTGTAATGTTTTCGCAAACTTTCGGTTTTTTGTGTTTTTGAGGTTTTTTCAGGCAAAATGGTAAATTGCGATTTTTCTAGAAATGTTAAATAAATTCATAAAAATTCAAATATGCCTAGAAACATGTGGGAAATGCTCAGAATGCAAGGCGTTTCATTTATTTCAATTCTCCTGAGCTTTGCAATACATAAAATCTGAACAAGAATTAAATACAATAGTTTTTATTGAAAAACTTGGATGGTGGCTGCTGTAGCTGATAATGGTACGGCCAGAAATTAAATAAGGATCTTCTAGCTCGAGTCTCAATGCAAATATTCCAGTAAACCAAGCGCCCCAATGTGGAATCACCAGAAAACAGATGATGAAGGCGTTTCCTCAGGAGATAGATAAGTACGGCCTCCTTGGGATTTGTGCCAGAACACTGATAACTGATCTCTGCTCAAGTCGCCTCAAATGGAAGATGATTTTCTCTGCTTCTCACTGAATAAATAACTCAATAATCTCAAACTGTGATCTCTGGATGAAATCACCAAGTGCAAGCTTCAACTGATATTTCACAGCCTCAGTCTGCCTGATCTCTGAAGAGTTTTCGTTCTCCAGAAACGATCGTCTGCTAGAAACCCTAGGGTTTGCAAACTCCAAAGCTCAGATACAAGAAGACAAAATTGAATAATAATCAGCATAGTTCGATTTTGCCTTGAGAGGAAATATATACCTCTTGAAGAAATTCGACCCAATCTCCTTTTAATTGATCATTTAAATAAATGATTTAATTTCGCACTTTTGACTTAGGAGATTCATTTAATAACTGGCGTCCATCTTTTTAATGAATATAAATACTCATTAAGTCACCTTTTAATAATTTATTATAAAGAATAATAAATACTTTATAATTGAGCCAAATAATTAAATATTTAAATATTTCAATAAAGTGACTTTAATATA
Source organism: Sequoia sempervirens (assembly GCA_007258455.2). NCBI lineage: Eukaryota > Viridiplantae > Streptophyta > Pinopsida > Cupressales > Cupressaceae > Sequoia > Sequoia sempervirens. The sequence continues at coordinate 13,236 of VDFB02195292.1, read as the reverse complement.
AAGTCAAATTATTAAATATTTAATAACTCATTAATTACTCCTTATTTCTCCGTCAAATCAACCAACTGCTGAACTGGGTCGAATCTGAGCTGAATAATTGCACCAGGTGCCCTGCCCGAAATAGCAGCTTCCGCCTGACCTAACTTTCTAAAAATAGAAAGTTCCTGAAAAAGCTCTCTGGAAGATTCTGCGAAGGCCCAATCTGACACAACTGCAAACTGGAGCTACCAAACACTGAGCAACGGCTCCAGATGATCCTCTGAACACTTCTGTCAGCCTACGAGGATCGAATTGATAGGCTAACCTTGTCACCAGCTGTGCTGACTAGGATGGGGACATGACAGTGGTGTACTTAGAGGGTGACCCACACACTGTTTCCCCTCTTCGTAGGTTCTCAACTCCCTATTATGGCTAGTGTTTGCAGTTAGATATTATGAATAACAATCTCTAATGGAAGCACAAATCAATGAATATTATTCCATAATATAAATGCACAGATTTTGAATCAATGACATCATATAAATGTAGACACATATTCTATCAATAATACAGGTTCCTTATTCGTATTTAGCCAATATAGATGATGCAGATTTATGCACATGTACAGACTAGCATGATTAATACATATCAGATTCTCCTGCAACGCTACTATGCAAAGATAAATGCATATTCGACTCATCTTTAGTTTATACTGTATTTGCAAGATGTCATAACACAGAACTATTATTTATATTAAACAATAAATGATTACTCAGAGTTATACAAGTGCACAGCCTATTATTATTCTAACCAGTAGATATTGGTTTCTTACAATTTATTGTAAACACCCTAATTAAAGGCATGAATCATTTATCTACAGATTGAAATATATTTATCAAAAATATTATATGCAGACTTACCTCTGTTCGATTGCTGCTGGAGTCTATTTCCCTCTTTGGTGTTTATATTAAAGAGTCATTATTAACGATAAGGCTCAATAATTGCTGCACACATCATTATTGCATAATCAAGAATAACGCATATATATATATATATGTATAACCAATCGTAAATAATATTCATCTATATCTTATATGAATATATATACATCATTGTATTAATTCATCATATTTAAATCCTTAATTTATAAGTGATTGGTCTTCCTTTTCATAAGCCACTCTCCAAAAAGTCATACCTCCCTTGACTAGGGACGTGCCTTTTTGGAACTGATTCATAACTAAGATTATATCGTGTGTTTTAGCAAACTAAAATTGCTGCATCCTTTGGCATATTCGTTGTGTCTAGGAACTGTTTCATTATTATTTCCTTTGTGATTTATTTTAGTCAACGAATTTTATTTATTAGTTTATATTTATTAGATGTATTTATGTAGTTTATGTTTATTAGTTGTTTATTTAATCGATAGATTTCATTATTATTATATGATAATTGTATTATAATATTACCCGAGTAATTATAATTATAATTTTCAATTGTAATATATATGTATATATTTGTTACGATAATTGTATTAATTATATTCTTGTGAATATTACTTTTATTATTATGATATTTATAATTATTAATATTAATTATTCTGCTACATACTATGATATTTGTATTATAATTATAAGATGATATTTGTATTATAATTATAAGATTATCTATGATAATTATAATTATAATATTTAAATTGTGATTACTCATATTTATATTTTAATATTTATTTGACTTTGTTATTTGTATTTCATATTTGGTGTTACAATTTCGAGGGACATGACACTATAGTAGACTTAGTACACACAAATGCTGATAATTCAAGTGCATGCACCTTTCATGTCAAAGTATACTTTTATTTTCAATTGCTGCTTGTGCATGAGACTTCACAAATACCAATTTCAACACCTTGTCAGCGTGGAGAGTTTTGATTAAATATTTTGTGCCTTCAAAACTGATAGGAAGAGTAGGATTCTTAGCTAATTCAACATATCAAACATTCTTCAATGTATAGACAACATTATTCCATAGGACATGTACATCATTGCACCATTTAACAAAATGAGTCCACCCATCTCTTATAGCGACGTATTCATTTCTACTTATGCCCTCAATAAAAGATACATACCAATCTTTATGACATTTATAGTGCCTAGTTTAACCTAAATCAGAGTATTAGGTTGGTGACTCCATGGATTGTTCATGTGATGCCACAAATGTGAATCCATCCTTCAGCTCTTGCTCCATCACTTCATGTTCGTCACTCACAACAACATTTGCATGCTTTGTGTAATGTCCCCTTTCAGGTTTATCTTAAAGTTGTCTTTAGCCTTCTTATTAAGATAATCAAATAGATCCAGAGTCAATAATTTATTGCTAAATTCCCAATCCTATTAAAAATTGCTTTCAAAGCAAAGTACCACCCTCTAAGTTGCTTTTTCAACAGATTACAGATATTATAATGAAATGATTTATCTCCTTCAACAAATCTGCATTTGATTCTTCTTCTCAAAACTTCATATATTTTTATTCACCAACCTGCTCTTAATCCTCTTATAAATCTGCAATAAATCTGATCGCAAATCTGCTATAAAGTTTGTCTCTAAGTTCTCATTTAATCTTCCCACAATTTCTTCATAAATATCTACAAATAAACTCTCGAGTTCTGCTCCTCATATGCTGTTGTACATGTGACATGTTTTTTAATCTTACCCACACCCTTTCACGTACAAATCTGTATCTTACAATCTTTTCATACAAATCTGCATAAGATCTTCTTCTTAATTCTTCATATCATCTTCTTGTGATGATTCCTTCTTTCTTATCCTTCATATTCCATTCCATTGATCTGCATGAATCAGAATATGTTTATAGAACACACCTCTATCGGTAATTCCTTCCTTAGAATATGCTTATATATTCTTTCCTTTCTATCTGTTCTTAAATCCCTTTCTGATTTTCTTTTATAATTTTCATTCCTTAGTCGCTGGCCTGAGACTTAACAAGTCTTAATCCTTTATTAGAATGATTGCTGCCCTGAGCCTGCCTTGGTATCCTATTCCCTCTCTTCATCGGTTGCTGACTTCCTACCTTTTATGCTTTCCTATTCATACTATACCGTGGCTCTTCTAAGAGATGCGATTCTTTACAGGGGGTGCAATAATGCCTCATAAAATATGGATCGCAGCCTTTAACTATCTTAATTTCTGCCTTTATTGAAATCGCATGACCTACATTATATTCATTGATTGCTTGTGTTATCTGATATACTAATCGCTGCATTTAATTAAGCACTATTGCTTATTCATTAAGGATATTGCTGCATTCATTATTATTCTAACATACATGTATTATGTTTTTATATTAATTTTGTATTATTAATATATTATTAGTTCCTGCCGATAGGCAGGAATACTATTGCATTCGCCCGGAATGCTTTTAACTGGGAGCATTGGCCAATCACATTTCGCCATTTAACATATTACTTAATTTTTTGTATAGTTTGAATTTGGAGACCTATTTTATATATTGGAAAATTAGCATTTATCTATTTTTCTATTCGTCCGAGTAGCGTTATAAATCATTATTGTTTTAAAAATTCGGGAAAATGCGAACGCATAAATTGAGTGAATAAATTTAAGCAAAGGTATAGTTTAGAAGTTGGCGGCTGGAGGTACGTTATCCATGAATGCAGATTAAATGCATTAAAATATCAGGAAAATGCGAGCGCATAAATTGATTAAATAAATTTAAGCAAGGGCATAGTTTATAAAACTGGCGGATAGACGTACGTAATGGATGGATACAAATTAAATGCATTCAATAACATCTGGCTCGAGGTGAAGGCGCTGGAATGGCTTGGTGGCCACGCGTGTCTAGGGTACTTTGGTCATTTAATATAGAGTTAAGCTACTTGTTATGCATCTCTATTACTTTGCGTCTATTGTTTTTGTGTTTTGTAAGTGCGTGTTCTGAGGAAGAGCTTGTAGTGACTAAGCAGGAGATGTTATAGTTGCAGAGTCCAGACCCAAAAATGAGTTACTTGGGGTGATAATTTCATAGTGCTCTATTGTGTCGCCGAGCAGGTGATTTTGTAGTTGCAGAGTTATACACTGGTCAGCGAGAGACGAATTGTTTGAGGTCAGAAGAGGTAACTTTTCGTTGTTTTCGTCTACTCGATACAAGAAATGCAAGTAGGGTGTCATAGTGCTTTAAGGCATTTGTATACTTCGACTATAAATTTGTATATTAAACTACTTTTAGTATTATCTATTTGAATTTCTTGTTGAAATGCGAAGGTTTCATCTGCGTTTGATAGGAATTATGTAGAAACCCTCTTGTCCATTTTACTTCATGCATGTGAGCCCTGTAAAGTTTGAATATTTTTTGATTACTGCAAAGCGGTCCCATAAAGAGGGCTTTGGAACCAAAATTATGTCAGCGTGAGCGATAGTGAGAGCTTTAGAACAATGAGTCGACAGTGTATTGCTTTGAGCTTTTTTGTTGTCTTCAAAGCATAAAGGATAGAGGGATTTTGTTAAAATTCATGGTTATTGTCCTCGTAGGCATAAATGCAAACAATGGGAGCATACAAAAACCAGGTGAGCTGTTTGACAAAATTGTGAAAGAAAAACTATTATATATGATTAGTTGTTTTTATATTGATGCATTTGTAGAAGAAAAAATATCTGCGCTTGATAGGAATTATGTAGAAACCCTCTTGTCCATTTTACTTCATGCATGTGAGCCCTATAAAGTTTGGATATTTTGGTTTACTGCAAAGCGGTCCCATAAAGAGTGCTTTAAAGTACCTAATGTACTAGAGAATTTACCATGGCAGAATACAAATTTTCATTTTGCACAGAGATAGAGAAAAGAATGCAGTATAAACCTATTTTGTGCCAGCAAGCATTTAAATTCTGTCAGATGTCGTTGTTACTGTTCTCATAGGTAGACATATAAAACACGAAAGCATTTAAAAGGCAAGTGAACTGATTTACAAACCTTCTTAGGAAAATGGGCTTCTGGGGAATGCAATGAGCATTAAATCTGGCACCTTGATATTCACATGTTAACTTTGGCATTTTTATAGAGTTGGTAGCTCTCATATACTCTTCTGTTATCTGATATCTAATTAATTAGGTGGCTGTTAATTAGTCTTTAAATACATAATAATAAAAAGAAAGAAAAAATTATAAATATCCTTGTGGACATTTTAATTATGGGTTGTGATATGTAGTTGCATGTAGATGGAGTAAGCACTCAAAAGTCACAGTAAATGTAGCGTTGGAGCTAATAGGCTCATGTGACATTTCAAACATGTTAAAGTAGTGAATTCCATATTTGTCATTTATCCTTGTATCATTAGATAACTAAATAATTAGGTAATTGTTAATTAGTCTTTGAATACATAGTAATTAAGAGAAAGAAAAACTTACAATTATCCTTGTGTACATTTTACCTGGTGACCAGATTCAAGGAACAAACATACGAAGCAAACAACAATTTGAGATTTTGTAATTGGAAAACTTGGACTGAATGCTTAGAAAGCTAGAAAATTGTATCTTGGGGTTATAAAAAACTATGTCGGATATGTTTTACAATTTAAATTGCAATGTTGTCGTAGAGCAGTTAAGTAATATTGCTTGGTAAAATACTTCTAGAGTTTGTGCAAAAGAGCAGTTAAATTCATTGGTAGAAGATTTGAGGTACAAGAACCTATGGTGACTAGTTTCTGTAGTTAACCTGATTTACATCTATACTTGTGTCTGTTGAATCTAAAAAATGCTTGCTAGTGTTTTAATGGATTTGGCTGTTAGTATCCATCACAATAGGAGTATTATATGTTGCAATTGTAATTTTGGGAGTTGTTTGCATTTTGGTCATTTCCTTGAGCTTAATTGCTGTAATGTCCCCTTCTCAAACCTGATCGTTCATGTGACCGTTGGCCTTTTTTCTGGAAACCCGAAGGCTAGTCGGAAGGTAAAATTAGGGTTTCCTATTTTTGAGGTCATTGCTCAGAGATGGTGGATTCAATGGCGGATTCCTTCTGGGTTTTCAGAGGGCTTCGCAGTGGTATGTTCATCTCGGCATTCAGAGCACTTTTTGGAATTTACTATTTTTAGTAAATTCTATTTTTGGCAGCTTTCCAGATGAGTTCAGCTCGGTTGACTTCCTGCTTCAGTTTGGTCAGATGTTTGGCTCAATATTGGCTTCAGGGCATCTGCGGAGGGATAAGCTAAGTCATTTAATTAAAAAGTCACGTTTAAATATTATATTTTAACGTTGACCATGGGCCTAGATTAATGACTTAAAGATGTTTTTAAAAAGGGGTCTTTGAGGGTGGCGCCCTCATTAAAAGATTAATTTAATTATTGCCAAAGTCAAACAAGCTTATGTTGGGCGCATTTTTCAAGCATGGCATTTAATTAAAATATCATTTATTAAACCTTGAAGGAGAAAGTACGCCATCTTGAGGAGATTAGGGTTTTGGCTTGAAAGTGACTTTAGGGTTACGAGAAGTCAAATGGAAATTTATAAAAGGAAGGAGTTGAGCACCATTTCATCATCTTTTGTCGACTATACTGTTATGCTGCCGGATTGGCTCTGGGACTGCTTCGAGGAATGAAGGCCTCCTAGCTTGGGCATCACTTCGTGTTTGCAAGACAACATCTAGTGGTGAATCATTGTACTGTGAGTTGCATTTAGTGTGTTTTGTTCTCAGCTCATTGCATAGTTAGATTCGAAGTTGGCATTTAATAGTTTCAGCTTATTGCATTGTTTCTAGACAGCAGATTGCATGTTTTATTCATAAATCATAAAATACCAAAAATATCATTGTGGGTGTTAGCTCTTTGGCTTTGCTAGGCTTAGGCGCCATCATTCTCCAAGTTATAGAATTTTAAGTTGAGTTTGCAATTTTTAAAAGGAAATCGAATTCTTCAGCTGGGCCGTACTTTTTCATGCATTGGGAATTGTGCATTTATTCATTAGAAGTGTTTAGAGTCAGTTTCCTTATATTAGCTTGAGCGCCATTTTGCTGGGAGTCTTGTGCTTCTGGAATCACGTCATTTGAGCAAATTGATAGGGAGTTATGAGCATTTGGATGTTTTCATAGGCTGCTGGTTTTGATGAGCAAAATACAGATTTGTAAAAAACAGAAAACAGAATTATTACTTCCAATTCATTATGAGAATTTGATGTGGCCTCTTGAATCAAATCAAGGGAATTATTATTGTATTGTAATTGGTGAATATTTCCAGTTCTAATCTCTTGACAGGCGTATAATCTTCACTCTGTAAACTGACAGTAGTACTGGCAGTATTCTTAAGCTTGTTAATTTGAATTTGTAATGCTCAATTTCATTTGAAGTTTATCATAGATAGATCTCCGCCCTATGGTAGCTACTTTCCCATCTTGGGTCAGCAAGCACATTCTGGGTGTCGAGCAATTTCCAGTTTCAGCATTTATTTCAAGCATTAAATTCAGTAATCACTCCGTCATATGGTCGCCCCTCACTCCGCCTTGGATTGGGTAGCACATACTTGACGTTGAGTTCCTTTCTGTATCTAGAGTAGAAGATCCTCTGACCAATGCTCGCCATCATCGGCGCCATTCTGGTTAGAGTTGCTTTCTTGCACGTTTTGGTTTATCCATCTAACCTTAACGGGTGCACTTGCTTGTAACGTTGTAATCTGTTAATTGAAAAACGAAAAAATTTGGCTCGGAATATTTCAATTGCTATTCTTTTAGAAAAACAAACAAATGGTTTTTGTTTACTAATCAAAGCTTATTACATGGTGCAATGCTTTTGATCGGAAGAAGAGAGGTGGTGTAGCGGTGCACTTGTAGCAAATTTTCCAAGAAAACAATATATGGTGAGTTTCTAGAATAAACCTTCTGCTTTGTTTACAATTGCATAGAGTAGACAAAGAAAAGGGTTAATTCAAGATTCTCACTATATTGATTGAACTAGTAGTCATATCATTCCTTTTTGTTGCAAGGACAATGTTTACAAATGGGTATTATGAGTGGCATATGCTATATGGTTCATAAAAATTAAGCAATTAGGGTTCAAAAGTAGACCTTTGTTGCAATAATATGACATTAGAAGTGCAATTGGTGTCCAGTCAATGTCTTTGGTGGCTAATCGCACTTTATAACTTAAACATAGTCTTTTCTATTTTGGGAGTTTGATTATGAATTCATATGCATACTTTGATTAAAACTAGTGGCTGAAGGCACATAATTCATTGATGCAAAATACCCTTTAAGTACATAGGAATTAAAAGAAAGATATAATTGCAATTATGCTTGTGTACATTTGAACTATTAAACAAAGGCAATTAACAAACTAGCACTAGAAAACCATGTGCGTGCTAATGTGTTGGATAACATGTATTTGTGCATAGGTGTATATGGATGCTATGAGTTGTGATTCCTACCATTATGTGGCGCTCACTATTTCTTGTACAACCAAGCCACATGCAAGTAGAGTTCATAATTCATTGCATCCAGATACACTAAAGGACAAATACAAATCAAGGTTGTTGGCATCTTGATAAGAAAGATGATGAGATACATCCAATCAATGTATGTGACAACATCTTATTGAGTGAAGATCATCTAGATAGAGAGGTTACAAATGAGAACCCTTATTGGTGTGTGTCTGATGCAGTAGTCTTTAAGTACATAATAATAAAAACAAAGAAATAATTACAATTATCCTTGTGTGCATTTGAACTGTTGATCAAAGGCAGTTAACAAACCAGCACTAGAAAATAATGTGTGTGTTAATATGTTGGATAACATGTACTTGTGCATAGGTGTGTATGGATGCTATGAATTGTGATTTCTGTTTGCATGTAGCTGGTTTAAACATTTGATAATTAGTGCTGGATAATGGAATGAAATGAACTTGGGCAAATGGAAATAGAATCATCCCATGAAATTGAAACATCAATGTTTACATGGCTTTAACATGATAGCAGATTTGCGTCCATGAGACTTGTTTAAATCTCAAATGTCATGCTGTATGTGGCGTATTAGCTAATTGGCTTAACATGATAGCTTCCAAACAAGTTAATTCAACGATCAATATGGAAGCACAAGAAAAAACATGTAAACTGTTTGGCAGAATTCCTCAAAGAAATGTTGGATCTTGGTGTGTAATGATTGCAAGCTATGCAGAGAATTATTTGTCAAAAAAGCTTTTCGCAAACTTTTAAGCAATTTAACTAAATAGCTAATCAAGTTAATTGTCAATCAAGTTACTTGACCAATCAATGAAACTAGTTCATTGATAGATCTATTTTCTTGAATAGTTAATTATAGTTAATTATAAATCATCTTTATTCACCAAATCAATTAAACCAATCATGGCCATTCATATGCAAAAAAAAAGAATTCCTTGAAAAAGCTTTATAGACACGGAAGCAAATGCAATTGCTAGATGCAAACTGAAATTGGAAAACCTTTGTCAACATCTTTCTTTGTGTTTCTTGTGCTACAAATATTCAACAAGCTATAGCTGTCCATATTAATTGTATTCCTTTGTCTATGTTGAAGCTATCTGTTTATTCTATTGCTTTTGCTATTATTTGATAAAAGTTCAAATGTCATAGTTTATGTGGCGTATCAGCTAATAAGTCCATCTCACATTTTGCTCATGACAATTTAGTTTGTCTCATCTGTCTCTGATACATTAATCAAAGTCAATTAACAAATAAAACAATCTTACGCTTGACTCATGCAAATTAAGTCAAATCTATCTTTTAGTCATTAATGAAATTAACTAATCAGTTTAACAGGATAGCTTTCAAACAAGTTAGTTCAGTGAGCAATCAAGCTGTTTGACTGATGAGCCAATTGAGTTGAATAGTTAATCATAGTAATAGCAAAAAAGTCCTTGCTAGCTGATGTCATAGTTGAATTTGGTTTTCTGTGCCTGTTTGCACTTTTGCTATAGCTTGAAGCAATGGTGCTTTATGGTTCAAGTATTAAGTGTAGGTGCAAACCTTTCTTGATTTAAATTGATAGTTTAAAATTTGTTTGGTAACCATAGTTACAATGTTTCTTTCGGCTCGATGCAAAACAACAATATAGTTAAACTGCATAGCAAAAGCCTGTAGAGAACCATACACACACTTGTACATTTGGAATTCAAGGACCTATGATAAATAGTCTCGCAGGTTAATCTGTTTTCAATTAATACTTGTTCCTATTGAATCTAAAAAAATACTTACTGGTTTTTTCGGTGTTTTGACTATTAGAATTCATTATACTATCACTGTCATCCATTGCAATTATAATTTTGGGAGTTGTTTGGACAGATGTGTTTTGATGCATTGTGAAACCCAACTTGTGTTTCTGGGATAAAATGAAGCAAAATAAATAGAAGTAGCAATTTGTTACCTTGAGTAACTCGTCCCTTGGTCTTCATTCAATAAGCATAGGAGCTTTTGCTCTGTCACTGTAAATGGCTCCTTTGTATTGAAAAAAGCTATCAGTTCTCAAATCTATGCCTTTGCTTAAATTTAGTTGTATATGGGGTAGCATTGTTTCCAAATAGATGACTAATAATAACACATATATTTGAAAACTTTGAATCAAAAAAACACAAATCACTAAAAAAACAATATTTATTTCTTTATCTTGTATTGCGACATATAGAGCTTCTTTTCAATCATCATATATATACCCCACATAGTCGTAGAGTAACTGTATTAACTTAAAGAGTCTTGACAAATTGCCACAACAGCTCACTATTTTCAACTTTGCATAAGCCTGCACTGTACTCCACACTATATTATTGTTGTCCATGTTCCTACCTTCAAAACTTGGCTACATATGGCAAATGACTAAAATTACACATTCTTTTGTTGGATTGCTTATCATGTTCTACCACCTTAATAAGATCAGGTACAACCATAATGTGTTAAAGATGAATTTATAAGTGTGCAATGCAATCAAGTTGCTGTTTTGCAAGTTATAGCGAAAAAAACTATATGATTATACCACAAATGGAGATTCTTAGTTAAAACAAGAGGGAAAAAAAATATAAGATGCAATTGTTAACCAGGTCCTTCATTGCTGCCTTGCTATTGGTAGATATCACAAAAAAGTACAAACCTTTTTGTAAGATGGCAATGAATTTAAGGCACTTCAAATAAGTTTGTCTCTATAATATTGCCCACACTTATTTAGCTCCAGCAGCTATGTATTGGCTTGTAGGTAGATATAGTAGTTGAAAATGCTATCATAGACATATATACACAATGTGGAAATTTATATTGGAAAATTAGCATTTATCTATTCCCCTATTTGTCTGAATAGCTTTATAAATCATTTTTGTTTTCAAAAATTTGGAAAATGCGAATGCATAAATTGATTAGATCAATTTAAGCAAAGGCATAGTTTGAGAACTGGTGGCTAGAGGTGCATAATCCATGAATGCAGATTAAGTGCATTAAAATATCAGGAAAATGCAAGCGCATAAATTGATTAAATAAATATAAGCAAAGGCATAGTTTATAAAACTGGTGAGTAGACGTACGTACTGCATGAATACAAATTAAATGCATTAAATGGCATCTAGCTTGAGGTGAATGCGCTGGAATGGCTTGGTGGCCACGCGTGGCCAGGGTACTTTGGTCATTTAATATAGAGTTAAGCCACTTGCTATGCATCTCTATTACTTTGCATGTGTTGTTTTTGTGTTTTGTAGGTGCATGTTTTGAGGAAGAATTTGTAACCAATGAGTAAGAGATGTTATAGTTATAGAGGCCAGAACAAGAAATGAGTTACTTGAGGTGATAATTTGGTATTTTCCATAGTTTATTATTTTAAGTGCATAATGAAGTTGTGTTCCATATTGCTTTAGTTGGACTATCACTATCACTTTGTGCCTGATGTGTTGGTGCATGTATGTATGTATGCATGTCTCTATGTGCATATGCATTTATCTATGTGTATATCTATGTAAACATTTGTAAATTCATATATGCATGTATGCATTTGTGTCTGAATATATCTATGCATGTGTGTATTTATGCATATATGTATGTGTGTATAGTTGCATCTATGTGTACATGCATGTATGCATATATGTTTATGTCCATACATGCATCTATGTGTGGTTACATGGATGTGGCTATACATATGTATGCATATGTATGTGTATATGTGTGTGTCTATATGTCTTCTCTAGGAGAGAGTTTACAGTGATAGGGCAAAGTTTGTCATGGTTCCAAAAAGGACACTTGTAGACAAGTTACTTCAGACAATAAATAGTTATTTACATCAGTTTTCTTTTACTTAAGAGTCCATAGGCAGATTGGGTTTCACAGTGGTCAGTCTATGCTAATTTTCATGTACTAGTTGCTCAGATGAACAATTGTCTTTTCTCCTATGTATAATATGCAAACTTAACGATAACTTGCTGCTTATGAGTCCTCTAAAGATTACATATCTTCAATTACTGTGTCACTGTTCCATAATGCAAACTTTACAGTCACTGTATTTTTAGCATGTGCCATAATGGGACCTTCTGAACAATATGTGGACAATGTGTTGAGAAGGCTTTGCAGACTGTCAGGTAAATGCAGTTTATAGATATAGGCCTAAAGTCCACAATTGCTTTCAGTTTTGCCCATGTCATTAAAGCATAAAGGAAAGACAATTTTTGCAAACTTCTAATCTATGTACTTTTATATGATAATTCACCTCATTAATTAGTGAATCAAATTATCTTAATTAATTAATCTTCTTTCCCCTTTTATCATTTGATATCTAATTAATTAGGTAACTGTTAAATAGTATTTACATACATAGTAATAAAAAGAAAGAAATAATTATAACTATTCTTGTCCACATTTGACCAATAAGGATTCTCATTTGTAACGTCCCTATCCAAATCATCTTCGTTGAATAACATGTTGTGGCATACATTAATTGGATGTATGTCATCATCTTTCTTGTCAGGATGCGAACAACCTTGGTTTGTATTTCTCCTTGAGTGTATCTAAATGCTAGGAGTTATGAATTGTACTTGAATTTGGCTTCATTGCACAATTAATAGTAAGTGCTAGAGAATGGTACAAAATAAACTTATGCAAATGGAAATGAAATGACCCCATGTAGTTAGAAAATTAATATTTATCTGGCTTTGACTATTAAGTGATAGCTGATTTAGCATTAAACAATAGCTAAAAATTGTTTTTATCAAAACTTAACAGTAGTAGCATAGGTCTGTGTTGTTTT
>VDFB02195291.1:0-25536 GCA_007258455.2 Sequoia sempervirens | reverse complement strand
GCCATCCTTGTCCAAGCATCATCTAAAAGTCCCATGCAACTTGGGGCAACATCCTTGCATCTCATGAAGTCCGCCATATGCTAGGAAGGAAGTGCCAAAGACCTTCAAAGTCCGCCATCTTCATCCTAGACCCCTTGGAAGTCCGCCATCCACTAAGAGGTTTGTCTTAAGAGATCTCAAAGTCCGCCATCTGCCAAGAGGGACGTCCAAAAGAGTCATAAAGTCCGCCCTTGATGTGCTAAAGACCTTCAAAGTCCGCCTTAAGCTTGAAGACTCGTCCAAAGTGCTTGTGAAGTCCGCCCTTGAAAGGTGGGACTTGGCTGAAAGCTATTGAAAGTCCGCCTAGGCATGAAAGTGAGGAAAAATCAAAATATTTGCTAAGTGTTGGCGCCCAGCTAAGGAGAATTTCGAAATTTGGTTAAGTATGAGAGCCTAAAAGGTGGAAAATCCTTTCCAAAGGGATAAAGTGATAAGAACAAATGCTAAAGTGTTAAGGAAATCCGCCCTAGAAAAGAGGGACGTCCAAGATGTTCATCCTAAAGACTTACAAAGTCCGCCATATACTTGGAGGAGGTTAGCAAGGTACCAAAGAAGTTCATGATGCCCGTCCAAAATGTCAAGGAGGTCCGCCTAAGATGATAAGACGATAAGATTTTTGGCTAAGTGTCAATGCCAAGTCCAAGAAAAAGTTCGAAATACTTGCCTAAGTGAAGAGGCTAAGAGATGAGAAATGAAGACGTTGGCCAAGTATTGTGACACTTTCGAGAAGACAAATGCCAAGATTGAAAGGACATGTGCTAAAGATGATCAGGATATGGCAAAGAATAAAATGGAATGTGCCTAACACGATGAGGAAAAGAGGTAAAATTTGCCTAAGTATGGAGAAAATGCGAAGAAATTGTCAACTTTGACCCAAGAAAAATGCGCAAGGCAGGGAGAAAGGAAGGATCGTCCTTGGCCAGAAGGAGGAAGAATATGTCAGACATCAAGGAAATTCGCCTAACGAAGACATTCAGACAAGGATTTTGCCTAGAAAAATTCGACTGAGCAAGGAAATATTTGACTTTGGCAGAACAAAATAAGCTTAAAATCTCGCCTCGGCAAAGAAAAATAGGGATCTGGCAATTAAATTTTCGACGGAATGGCTTAAGATTTGGTTTGGCTAGACGAAATTAAGGACGAAATTGGAAAATAAACTCTCAGCCAAGAAAAAATGGAGGAAAATCGAGATAGCCATGGGTCCAAGACGAACGGGTTGGATTTAATTAAAATATTTTTAATATTTTAATAATTAATTTTCAACTATTTGGAAATTTGAAATGCCTTGGACAAAATCAAAATTGCCAGACACGAATCGGACGAAAGTAAAGCACGCCAGGCGGAGATGAAATCCGACAAGAAGAAAATTAAATTCACCATGAATTTAATTAAATTATTTAATGTTTTATTTAAAAAGTTGAAAAATCAAAAAAATAAACATTAAATAAAAAAATCGAATTTTTGAAGATCAGTAAGATTTGTCCGGATAAGTTCGAGACTGATCCTTGTCGGAAGATAAAAGGAAACTTGCCTGTTTGGATAAATGAAAACAAATCGAGATCGAGAAAGAATATGGCAGTTGCTAAATCAAATTCAATCCTTCAGCATTATAATGAGTTTCAGCAACTCATTTTTCCACACACAGCTGAAGAGAAATTTAATCTTTCTCGAAATTGTCAGGCAATTAATTCGTCAATAAGCAAAGTCGAATTTTCCAGAGAGAGAAGCAGTGTTATGCTGAGGAATTTTTCGCGGGAAAAGAAAAAGAGAATTATTCAAAGCTGAATTCTTCTTGAAGAGGGGCGCACTTTTCAAAAAAATCAGATTTTTAAAATCTGATTTGCATTTAACGTTCCTTCACTGAGGTTTGGTGATTGGTCAATCAAATTTGCTATCTTTTCATGTATTGTCATCTTGACGAAGCTCTGGCAAAATTTTCAATTCCATTCAGTAATGTCCCCTTTCTAATGGAAGTGCTTGAACTCAAATCTTGTATTCAAAGTGTTCCTCAAAGAGACATTAGAACATTAGGGATAAATGAATTTCAATAATAACCTCTAATAAGATTAAAGATGACATAAGTGTTCCGATCTTGCCTAAGGTTTATTCATTTCTTTCTTTCCATTCACTATGAATGATTCTAAACATATATTTCATAGATACATCAGAGTAGGTATTGACAACTTTCAATATCCCATAAATGGAATCCTATTAAATACCATTTATCATTATGGTGAACGTCTAGAATCATTATTTCTTATTAGGCTCAATAATTGCTGCAGGCATCATTATTGAATAATTGTAGGCCATATATTATATATATTACCTTGTATATCTAAATGTATCTAAATATACCCTTAGCAATTATTTATATGTCATTCCAACTCTCATTTTACTGTTCCTTCTATTATCTATTCAAATATAAACATAAATCATAATATACTTAAATATCTTCAGAAGTATCAATTGAGAGTTAGAATAACAATATACTTATCTTACTATTATTACCTTCTATATGCATAAGTAATTAGGAACCTTTGTTCAACATTCTTACCTTACTTGGGACTGAGCAGGTCCCGGAGACTACCCTACCTTTCAAAATGTCTTTATTCCTCTTATTTCTTCTAAGACTTAACCACACCCCCAGGTTGAGTATGATCTTTGCCACGATGATGATTTGTATCTTCTCCATTTGCATTGCACTAGACTTCTATTCCCCGTGTGTCTTCTCCAGCCGCGATGATCCATTTCTCCATCTAGATGATAATTAACGACTTTGAAAGGAGGTGCTACCTGGAGCGGCATGGTGATATTTGCATAATTAAAGCACAAGCCGATTCACTATATCAAACTTACTCAAGTAACGTTCATTTTAGGAGACTATTGGTAATATTCCCGGTCATATTCTGCCAGGATGACGATCACTCTGTTCCCTTAGGAGCGACTTGTTCTTCTAGATGAAATGGGCGAATACCTTTCTCTTGCAGTGACGACAACTGATGTCTTCCTGTCTCTTTTGTTTCTCGGTCAACAAAGAGACGTCTATACTTTCCAGCGGTTGATGATTTCTTGTTTTCTTTCGATTTGTTTCCCTATTTCTAATGCTAGCGGTGAGGCCCAAAATGTATTCTTTTCCCGTCACCATTCTCCGTCCCGAAGAATGACCTTAGTGCATATTATGATGAATTATTTCAGTATCATTCTCTGTCTTGACATGATAGAGGTTTGTTGCGTTTACTCTTTCCTTTTATTCCTGCGTCCTTCACCTGACTTGGTTCATACCCGATTGTACTGTATTTATTTCTCTCCGACAGTTAACATATATGTCAGGAAAGCACTTGATCGATTAGCTTGTGGTGCATAAGAGCCACTCCTGTCATTTACTTATTATTTAACATTAGTTCCTAGACTATTAGTATTTTCTCCCCCTATTCCCTTTTTTTCTTCCTGAATACATATTTTTCCCTGAACCGATAACCCCTCCTTTAAACATTCCATAGACTTTCAAAAGCGACGTGACTCTTAGATTAACCGCTTGAGATGGCACCAATTGATTATATTAATGATCTTAATATCTACTTTAAATAATAAATATATTATTACTGATGATAATGGTATTTCAAATAATTTACATATTTAATTTTTTATTTGTTTATATACTTTAGTATTTATATATTATAGTGATTTCAATATTCATATAGCATTAAATAATTTATAATTATAATTATAATTATAATATTATTTCGATAATGATAATTATAATAATCTTTTCAAAAAAATGTAATCTCTTATATTTATATTTTTATATTTATCGGATTCTATTATTCGTATTATAACAATTTCAGGGGACACGACAGTCCTCCCCACCAAGGATTGCTTGCCCTCAAGCAATCTCAATCAAGAGTTATACTAAACTTCTAAGAAAGTATTTTATCATGGCTAAGCATAAACAATTATAAACACACCTGGTATAACTATATTGAAAACAAACAAGGTTATATGCAAGTTATACACATAGATACTCATGGAATGTGAAACATACATAATAAAAACACTGAGGAAAACTCGATAGTCATGAACTAACATAGGTAAGGTATGTATGGCCCAAGCATACGTGAGGCATAAAGTATAGAACATAAATACACACAAATATAAAGCATGGTTGCATGCATATATCATAAATAGTCATATTTAATGTGTAGAGCATATATGTACGGTAGGAAGTATACATTGAATACACATACAACATAGAGTGCACACATGAGTGCATATACAGTCATACCATTAAGACAAGAATCATACGTGCAAAGCTTTCGCAAGGATCACACATGCTAAGTACACATCAGATATCGAGAAAATATTTCAGACATGTAATAATTAATGACATACAATAGGGGCACATATAATCACTCATATTGAATACATACCATGAATGGAGCAAATTATCATACATGAAACAGTTAGAAGGCATGCACATAAGGTATTGTAAGTCTCAATCACAATAGTAATGAAGCCAAAACATATGAAGCAGGTGAAAAACATTAAAAAAAACACATAAGTCACATTATGAAGCATATTTAAGGCATTACGAACGAACTCATCTATGAAGAGTCTTGCAAAACATGCACTAATCATATATAAAGCTTTCATGAAATGATCATGTTGAAGGTACATCAAATAGATAGCAAACACATAATTGCATGCACTTAGGAAATACAAGTAAGGTGTGTTAGTGCACCCAAGGTATGAGAACACGCTCGTAGAGTACACATGTTCAATCAAAGTATACACTCAAGAAATGGATCATGCATCACAGAAGTATACACATGTCGTAATCATGCTAAAGCACATTAGGCATAAAGCAAGCATATAAAACAGGAGGCACCATCATAAGACATAAATCATACATTTGAATACACATAATCAGTAAAGCAAGAAGTACAAGTATGGATAAATATATGGAACATACATCAACATAGATTTGAATACATAAAGCATGAAGTATTCACACTTGTATATATAAAGCATGGGGTGTGCTTGTCAATCGCAAGTAGATATGCTAAAAGCACACTAATCATGGAAGACATATCTGAAAGCAGTCATGTTGAATATATTAGCCATAAATGTATACAAGATATAAGCATGGAGCAAGCATAATCACAGATTGCACATGAAGCATACAATTACACATAAATACATGGAGTAAGACACTCAATATGAGGCAAATTCTCATAGAAGCAACGAGCAATAAATTACACACAAGGCATCTAAATCATGTAATTATACATAAAGCACATAAGCTCATACAAGGTATCCAATGTGTAAATACTCATAAGGTAGGAAGCAATGTAGATACACTCTAACAGGAAGCATACATAGAGAAACCACACACATGGAGTGAGAAGCATTTAGTCATTACTTAAGGCATGAATATGTAGAGCATTCAAGTATACTCAAATTTACTTCTATGCATGGAATATAAGCATATCATTCCTTCAAAAAAAATGGAAAATACATACTATGAAGCATTCATTAGAGTGTACATACAAACAATTACATACAAAGTATGAACTTCACAAACACAAGCATACCCTTAGGAATGGAGTAGTAATGTATAAGAGTGCATCAGTCATGAAATGATCAAGTAAGATGTTATCCAAGAAACAAAATACCATAAGTCTGGTAAAACATGAAGTATATGCACGAGTGCAGGAAGTCACAAAGAATACGTATGAATGCATGTAAGTCATAGAGCATACTCTTGAATGCAAGTCACAACAAATAGAATGCCATAGAGTATACACTCGAATACATCATCATGAAGTATACACTTGAATTCAAAGTCGCAAAGCATACAAGTACAAAGTCAGAGGGTATACAATCGAATACAAATACATCTCGAATTCAAATGCAAGTCATAGAGTATGCACTCAAATATCAATACAAAGTTATAGAGTATACACCCAAATACAAATTCAATCACAAATCATAAAGTATACACTCAAATAAACACAATCGGCGAGTATATACTTAAATACAATCACAAGTTATAGGGTGTACAATCAACTACAAATACACTTGAATGAAGTATGCTGTCAGACAATTGAGAAGGTGGATTCAGTGTATCCCATACTACACTGTGGACCCGTCCTCCTTCCCAAGGTCATCGAGTATACACATAAACATGAAGCAAACACAGGAATACACGTAATGTACAAGCATCCACATGAACATATGTTACGGAGCATTCAATTTGTAAATTTCTGAGCAACTAAATAGATACTAGAACACCCAAGTTATCATCTCTTTGATCATCCAATTCCCAAATGGGGCAGAGTGGATCACGCACAAGGATGCCCTTAGTGATACCCTTCTCAGCCCGAGAGCGGCCAACAAACGCCCGTTGTAATGACCCCCTCGGCCCTCAGTGACAGACCGCAGTCCATCTACGGAGGGTGGCCTACCTTGAAGGGATCCTAGTCTCTGCTCTCCTTCGAGGGCATCCACTCCACCTCACTTAATGGTTTATAAGAGATCATAATGCCCAAACACAGTCCGTGCAGTAGTTTTGAAGGAAGGATTTCCATAGGAGGCCCTTAGAGCACTCCCTTCTCAGCCCAAGAGCAACCAACCAACACCCGTGGATATGACCCCCTTGGCCCTCATTGGCAGACCTGCAGTCATCAACGAGGGTGGTCTACTGTGAAGGGACTCTAGTGTCTGCTCAACCTATTAGATCCATCCCTCAACAACAATTGCATCCAATGATTACCATATTAACAAGTTACCTACGCTGCAACATGCTTATGAGGATTCAAGAATTCATCAAAATATTAATAATCATATGAATGTATATGCACTAGTTCATTATGATGTAAATATATCAATCATCAAACCCTTATCAATCATTTATAACCCTTTTAACAGATATTGTTTTCCATCTCTATAAAGGCATTGTTGATATAGGGCTATGAAAGTACGCACCTAATACTTACCATTTCGATCTGTAGGAACCTCTTGTTTTCCCAGCCAATGATGTGGCCTTCAAATTTCAGTAGAATGATAGATCATAATAGTCTTCAATATTGTCGCGGGTGCAGAGATGTAATTAATCTTTCACATATCATAATTAGGATGGGAAAAATATCATCAAAACATCATTAGTTGTTTGATTCCAAATAACATATTAGCAATATTATAGTGATGATAACAACATCAATTAGACAAACAACATTCAACAACGGCCCATAATAAATTTATTTGTCATCATATATATTTATTAATCATATTTGGATAGGTCTATTAACCATAAGTTAGTATCTAAATTTTTATTTATTTTTTATTGCCAAAACAATATTACCATTCAAAATCTCACCATTGCGTATATCTTAATAGTAGAGTAACTATATTCAATGGTCATAAGCCATACCTGATCTGTATGAGTCAGAATGTGTTTCCTTAAAAATATACCTTCTTTTTCGGTAAGTTTATATACACTGATTTCACAGGATGGCAGGAACATTGCTCTGATACCACTTGTAATGTCCCCTTTCTAATGGAAGTGCTTGAACTCAAATCTTGTATTCAAAGTGTTCCTCAAAGAGACATTAGAACATTAGGGATAAATGAATTTCAATAATAACCTCTAATAAGATTAAAGATGACATAAGTGTTCCGATCTTGCCTAAGGTTTATTCATTTCTTTCTTTCCATTCACTATGAATGATTCTAAACATATATTTCATAGATACATCAGAGTAGGTATTGACAACTTTCAATATCCCATAAATGGAATCCTATTAAATACCATTTATCATTATGGTGAACGGCTAGAATCATTATTTCTTATTAGGCTCAATAATTGCTGCAGGCATCATTATTGAATAATTGTAGGCCATATATTATATATTACCTTGTATATCTAAATGTATCTAAATATACCCTTAGCAATTATTTACACGTCATTCCAACTCTCATTTTACTGTTCCTTCTATTATCTATTCAAATATAAACATAAATCATAATATACTTAAATATCTTCAGAAGTATCAATTGAGAGTTAGAATAACAATATACTTATCTTACTATTATTACCTTCTATATGCATAAGTAATTAGGAACCTTTGTTCAACATTCTTACCTTACTTGGGACTGAGCAGGTCCCGGAGACTACCCTACCTTTCAAAATGTCTTTATTCCTCTTATTTCTTCTAAGACTTAACCACACCCCCAGGTTGAGTATGATCTTTGCCACGATGATGATTTGTATCTTCTCCATTTGCATTGCACTAGACTTCTATTCCCCGTGTGTCTTCTCCAGCCGCGATGATCCATTTCTCCATCTAGATGATAATTAACGACTTTGAAAGGAGGTGCTACCTGGAGCGGCATGGTGATATTTGCATAATTAAAGCACAAGCCGATTCACTATATCAAACTTACTCAAGTAATGTTCATTTTAGGAGACTATTGGTAATATTCCCGATCATATTCTGCCAGGATGACGATCACTCTGTTCCCTTAGGAGCGACTTGTTCTTCTAGATGAAATGGGCGAATACCTTTCTCTTGCAGTGACGACAACTGATGTCTTCCTGTCTCTTTTGTTTCTCGGTCAACAAAGAGACGTCTATACTTTCCAGCGGTTGATGATTTCTTGTTTTCTTTCGATTTGTTTCCCTATTTCTAATGCTAGCGGTGAGGCCCAAAATGTATTCTTTTCCCGTCACCTCTCCCCGAAGAATGCCTTAGTGCATATTATGATGAATTATTTCAGTATCATTCTGTCTTGACATGATAGAGGTTTGTTGCGTTTACTCTTTCCTTTTATTCCTGCGTCCTTCACCTGACTTGGTTCATACCCGATTGTACTGTATTTATTTCTCTCCGACAGTTAACATATATGTCAGGAAAGCACTTGATCGATTAGCTTGTGGTGCATAAGAGCCACCTGTCATTTACTTATTATTTAACATTAGTTCCTAGACTATTAGTATTTTCTCCCCCGTATTCCCTTTTTTTCTTCCTCGAATATATATTTTTCCTGAACCATAACCCTCAAACATTCCATAGACTTTCAAAAGCGACGTGACTCTTAGATTAACCACGATGGCACCAATTGATTATATTAATGATCTTAATATCTACTTTAAATAATAAATATATTATTACTGATGATAATGGTATTTCAAATAATTTACATATTTAATTTTTATTTGTTTATATACTTTAGTATTTATATATTATAGTGATTTCAATATTCATATAGCATTAAATAATTTATAATTATAATTATAATTATAATATTATTTCGATAATGATAATTATAATAATCTTTTCAAAAAAATGTAATCTCTATATTTATATTTTTATATTTATCGGATTCTATTATTCGTATATAACAATTTCGGGACATGACACATTCAAGTCACTTTCAGCTTGCTTTTTCGCAGCAAATTAATTATTTAACCAGCTGAAAGTCAATTTTCGAATCCATGGCACGAGGTTTAAATTATTTTAAAGGTCTTTATATTAATGTTACTTTTATGACTGCAGGTTGACGGACACGGCAAGCGGATTATCCAGGAAGCTGAAAATGAAGTTTGCCAGCAAGGGTGCCCAGAAAGAGACCAAAGTCATCTCAAAGTGGAAGAATGTCGTGGATACTGACCTCGGACATGTGGATTTTGACGAATTCAAGAGAAGAGTATACGGTCAGAAGGGACTTCCCACAGCAATAGCCAGACGAATGGTCAGAAACGGGATATTCCAAGCAGCTGGATTCCCTCCGGCAATGGATTGTGCAGAGTTAATGGTAGAATGTGCTCGCCATTATGATGCCCAGAAAAGACAGATCATCGCCCCTGACGGAAGAGTCTTGGCACACTTGAACGAAGTTGCAATTCAGGAGACCTTCGGCATTCCAGAGCATTCAAGAACGGTCTATAAGACCAAAGAAGAAGCCAAAATGCTATATGACAGCAAGTCAGATTTGTGCGCCACAACAGTCAACAAGGTTTGGATGGACAAGCCAAAGCCGTCAATCAAGAAGTTGCCTAAGAGACCTCGCCGCACGGATTTCAAGGAGGATTTCGGAGATATTGTGCTGATGCTTAACAGAATAGCTGGCAACCCACAGGCGCCTTCTTTGAGAGCTGGATGTACTATTTCATCGACGAGATCACCTCTGGAGTCAAAATGTTCAACTGGTCACGGATGATAAGTGACAACCTCCATGAGCAACTGATCAACCTTGAAGAGACCAAGTCTTTTCACATGAGTTCATATGTGATATACCTGTTGGCCAGATCATACAAGTATCCAGGATTGATCTGCAAAGGCAAAATTGGCAACGGGGAGAACGAGCTCAGGCCTTACGACTGCTATCCTCAGCTCCAATTGAAGGAGAAGACTCACTTAGGAGGGTGCATGATGCATTCTTAATGCATATCACCAGAAAGCTTCAAGGAGGAGTACATCAAAGGCTGAGCCATGAAGCAAAAAGTCTTATCAGCAAATATGGGTCTTGGTTCATCCAGTTCCCTAAATTCACATATATCAGGATCCAGGGATTTACTGGAAATCCCTATAAATTGCCTATCTATCCGACTAATCGGATGATATTGCTCGAGGTTTTAAGACAATTAGAAGAGTACCAGAATATTCAGAGGCCGACCAAGAAGGCGTCCGTCACATTCCCATTCTTCATTGGGAACATGCTAGAGTACTGTCCATCAGCACAGGCGGCTGAAAGTGCAAGACTAGAGATCCAATGGTACCCTTTCACGGCATACAAGTCCAGGGTCAATTATGACCCACATCATAATATCCGAACAGTGGAAGGGAGAAAATATAAGCACAGGATGGAACTGGAAGATTATTGGGCAAATGTTGCCGATGAATATGAGGTCAGACGGAAAATGTGGTCCAGAATGTCCTTGGATTTCATGAGAACAATTGAGTTCTGTCGAGTGCCTGATCAGCTTCAAGATGATGGAAACCACGTCCAGCCTCGCTTTGAGGAAAGCCGACCTCTCCCTCCAGTGAAATGGTCAGAGCCAGAGCACGCAGACCTAGCCACCCTAATGAGGCCAGTAACGAAATATTCTCAGTGGTGGGTTGATTATCATGTTCAGGAATTGAGACAGAAAGGAATCACGCTCACATATGATCTGTTGAGCGAGTCAGAATCATATTCCTCTAATGCTGGTGCATCCCATCAGGACTTGGTCGGGATTGGAGAGAAAAGAAAAGAAATAATGCCAAGTGCAGAGCCTGTTTCCAAGAGGCATAAAGGAGAACCTTCTCGGTCAGCAGCATCCAGGAACATTGACCAGTTTGTGGCTACTATTGACGACTCCTTGGTTGAAATGCTCGAACCTCTTGCAGCTCAGGAAGTAAACGATGAACCTGTCCAACTAGATGATGAAGAGCCTGCGTCACCAACAGGCACAGAAATTTTAGGTTCAGACAATGACATGGAAGTCTGGGATAATGACTTGGAGGAAGGAATGATTTCCGCCCTCAGAGGGATAGTGGATGTTCCAAACGAGGACGAGGTTCAAGTAGAGGATGGCATTGAACAGTCGACCATTCCAGACTGGCTGTTGGAAAGGATGAAAATCCAGGTGCCTGCTGAGGCTCAACAAGAAGAAGAGGATGATACTGCCGATTTCTTGGCAAGATTATAACAAGTTGTTGTCAAGAAGCCCGCCAAGAAGTTCACCATTCAAAGGAACGGGACAGGCAACCGTTTCGTGCACATTGCAGTGCCTACAGTGGACAAGCCACAGGACGAAATCACTCCACAGGAGTACGCTATAACCACTGTTGACCTTGGTCCGACCTCGAAAGGTCAGGAAGTAGAAGAGCTAGATAATTCTGTCTCGACCATTAAAGCGAGACTGGAAAAGGAAGTGACCAAGAAGAAAGAGTATAAAAAGGAGGTCAAACGTCTCAAAGAATATATACAGCATTTGACCCAGCCACTTGATCAGGGCAATGCGACCGTTCCTCCTCTCCTCAATTCATCACAGGAGGTGACTAGGGAAGTCGAGCACGGAATGGTGACGGCCAGGGAAGCACAAGACTGGATGGCAAGTGAAGGCACGGAAGCGGCCTTGTTCATGGAAAAGTTGGCACTGGCTTATGGGCGAACCTCTTCGTTTCTTTCCAGGTTGATGGATATGGCGGAGGCATGGGAAGGTATCCCGGATATGCAAGAAAGGCTTATTCCAAGCCTTAGAGTTTTGAAGAGCACTCCGAGAGAGGAGTTAGTTGATAAAAGAGTGATTGCTGCAGGGGCAACATATGATTTTCATCACTGGTTTTGGGCAGTGACAATACGAGAAGAAGTCTTGGAGAGGGAAAGAGTCGATGGACTTGGAATTGAAGAACAGGTCAGGAAAATCCAGGAGAAGATTTGCATGATAACTACAGATGTGTTCGACCGTGAAGTCATCCGGGAGAACGACATGCAGTTGGAGAGATTGAAGCATAAAGTTCAAGAAACTTTCTTCTCGACCACTGGACCTTTCTTGAAACAAGACTTTGCGAGAGTGGCAAGACTCTCATCCATTCGAAAGGATTTTGAGAAGCAGGAGGCAGATTGGGAAGGTACTTTTGCTAGATGTGCTGAGAAGTTGGACGGACTTGAATTCCGGATCAGCATGTTGCCTCCTGTCACGATGGACGAGGTCATTGCAGTAGTGTCCAGATTCGCCAAGCACAATGCTATTCAGATGGATAAGGACGCCTCTCCTAGATTATAGCTGGAACTGCCACTTTTCTGATAGTTTTCTGATGGTTAACTCTTGTTATTTTGGGAAACCCTAATTAGGGTTTGGTTGTAATAATCTTGGCCGTTAATCTTGTTTTAAATCTCGGCCCTTCGTTTCATTTTTGAGGCTCTATATAAACTAGTGCTCTCTCATTTTCATTTTGTGTGGAGACAGATTATGTATATTGTCGCATTGAGACTATTTTGAATGATAAAAGCTCTTGAGCATGATTTGCCTTGAATAACTTCTTATTGTTGAATAGTAAGCGAGGTTACATATTATCTTCCGCCATAGATTAGAGTTAAAGTTAGATTAGGTAGAATTTGCTTTGAAAGTTGTTAATTGAATGAGAGATTGATCGCATTGACTCAATGGTGAAGTGTAGCTCATACTTTTTTCGAATGGATGATTTGCATTCGATTTGTAAAGTTAGCCTGAGCTCTTAAACGTGGAAGCTTAACTTCAACCTCATTCGAGGTTTGAAAATTATTCTCACAAACCCCTTGAAGATTGCACCCATTTTGCGTATGTTGTCCTGCAGGAGGCGAAACAAAGTGTGGTTTATTTCTCTTCACCAAGTCCTTACTGTCTCTTGAGTTCTTAGGCTTAGACTAGATTTCCTAAACCCTATTCTTTTGCCATTTTTTTTTTGAGATCCACAATTGAAAGTCCTAATTGAGAACCTTTAAAGATAAATTTCCTAAGTCCCGAACTTGTGCAGACTTTCTACGTAAGTCCCCTTATTTATTACCAGCATTATCACAACGACCATTGAGCTTATCCACACGTCGAGACCCGACTAAAGAAACCTTGGAATCGCCTATATGATCTTCTCTAATCTTAGCATACCAAGTGGTTTTTCAAGAGAGGATAGAGTGTCTTTGGACATTTTATTCCTGATGTTTATGTGTCATAAAACATACATCAACAGAGGTCGAAAGTGCCCTCGAGGAGTATATTCAGCATCTGACCAAACTACTCAACTAGGATGATGTAGTAGCTCCTCCCCTCCTAAACTCCTCACAAGAAACAATCAAGAACGTTGAAGAAGATATGGTCACGACCAAGGAAGCCAAGGAATGGATGACAAGTAAAAGTATAGAAGCGGCTTCATTCATGGAGAGATTAACACTCGCCTACGGACAAACCTCCTCATTCCTTTCTAGAATTGTTGTCATGACAGAAGTTTGGGACAACCTCCTGGACATTCAAGAGAGGCTTATTCCATGCCTCAAAGTGCTGAAGGGTGTCCCAAAACAAGAATTGGTCGAGGGAAAGATAATTGCAGTAGGCGCCGCTTGTGACTTCCACCATTGGTATTGGGCATTGACAACACGGAGCGAGGTCTTGGAAAGAGCAGGAGCTGATGGAATCAGAGTTGAGGAGCATATCAGAGAAATTTAGAGAAAGATTTACCTCATAGCTGCAGATGTATTAGAGAAAGAGATTGTCCGAGAGAATGACATGCAGCTGGAGAGACTAAGGCACAAGGTCTAGGAAATCTTCTTCTCCATCACAGGGTCAATTCTGAGACAGGGCTTCACAAGAGTGGCGAGCTTCTTATCCATCCGAGATGCCTTCTTGAAGCAAGAATTGGAATGGGAGAATGCCTTCGCCGAATATGTTGAGGACTTAGACAGAATGGAATTTAGGATCAACATACTGCCACAGGTTACAATGGATGAGATCATCTCGATCGTGTCCAGGTTCATTGAACACATTGCCACCCGAGAGGATAGAGATGCATGTCCTTGAAAGTAGCTCTGGGCGCCACTTGTCTTGCATACAATTAATGTCAATTTTATTTTTTAGAAACCCTAATTAGGGTTGATGTGTCATAATCTCGGCCGTAAATTTGTTTTAATCTCAGCCTTTCATTTATTCTCAAAGACTCTATATAAACGCTTGCTCTCACTTTCATTTGTGTGAAGAGAGTTTATGAAATTGTTGCGTATAGCTACTTTGAATAATAAAAGCCCTTATGCATGATTTGCTTTGAATCCTTTTTATTATTAAGTGGTTGCAAGGTTGCATAGCTTCTTCAACAATAGATCAGAATTAGAATAGAATTTAATTTGAATGTATGTTAGATGAATCCGAGATTTGATAGTACTGATTTATGGTGAAATTTAGCTCATACTTTCTTCAAATAGATGATTTTTATTCGATGTGTAAAGTTAGCCTAAGCTCATAATTGTGGATGCTTAACTTTTGTCTGGATGAGTATTGATCAATTTGATAGTAGTTGTTCATGACATGAAAATCGTAAGCACACCCCTTGAAGATTGCACCCACTTTGTGTAGTTGTCCTAGGGAGGCGAAGCAAAGCATGGTTACCAGTTTCACCTAATCTCTACCATCTCTTGAATTCATAGGAGTAGTATAGAACCTCTAAACCCCCATCCTTCTGCACTTTTTTTTTGGAAAATCCGAAATAACAAAAGATAGCATTATTGTCAAATTAGTCTAAGTTCTAGCTT
The DNA here is from genome assembly GCA_007258455.2 of Sequoia sempervirens. Lineage (NCBI taxonomy): Eukaryota > Viridiplantae > Streptophyta > Pinopsida > Cupressales > Cupressaceae > Sequoia > Sequoia sempervirens. The sequence goes on along the minus strand of VDFB02195291.1, from coordinate 10,239 downwards.
GTAAGAAGTTTGTTAACGTAAGTCCCTTTGTGTATTACCAGCAAATCACGACGCCCATTGAGCTTATCCACACGTCAAGACTTGACAAAAGAAACCTTGGAATCGCCATATGATCTTCTAGCAATCTTAACATACATGGTGGTTTTTCAATAGAGGATAAAGTGTCTCTGGACTTTTTATTCTAAAGTGTTTGGTGCATGATAAAACATACACCAACAAGTAGGAAGTCATTTTCATTGCATAGATTGGGGGTTTCTTCATATCAGCAAACTTCTACATGTTGGTAGGCATGTTTGGAGCCCATTTCATTGTGTAATTAGATGAGTCTGATTTATAGCAGCAAACTGGATGTTTGAATATCAGAATTTTGGCATATGTTGGTGAATGTTTGGTGGTCTATTATGTTGGTTTCGATACTTGTTCATGATCAAACAAATCTGCTATGAGTTTTGATATTATTGGTATAAATGAATGCTGCTGTTAATGCATGAATATACTCAGAAATTTATATCAGCAAACTAGGGTTTGAGCAGAAGTTAAAAATCAGAAAATTAGGGCATCATTTTGTGTTACAAAAATCAGAAAAATTGCCCAAATTTTGGTTGGGATATTTCAGTGAAGTAGACCAAAGAGGAGAAAGATTCTTGAGAGCAATGTCTAGAATCAGTAGCAAACCTAGATTTGATCCTCCTTGCTATAATGGGAGTTTAAACCCTGAAGAACTTATAGACTGTATATCAGAAATTGAGATGTATTTCAACTTTGAAAGAACTGAAGATGACAGGAAAGTGAAGTTTGCTTCTACCAAATTAAAAGGACATGCATTCCTATGGTGGGAACATTTGTAGACAGAGAAACAAGAAGAGACAAAGCCAAGATTAAGTCATGGGACAAAATGTGACCAAGTTGAAGCCAAATTCTTGTTGGCAGATTATAACCTGAGTTTGTTTAGAAAATTTCAGACCCTGAAACAAAAAGAATACAATGTAAAGAAACATACAAAAGAGTTCTACGAATTGAACATTAGGGCAGGACATATTGTTGATGATGTGGAGGTGTCAAGGTATGTGAATGGTCTATGGTTACCTATTCAAGATGAGATTAGCATGGTTAGCTTGCAGATTGTAGAAGAAGCCTACAAGTATGCCTTGAAGGCAGAAGAGGAATTGGCTAGGAAACAATAGAGTAACTCAAGAGGTAGAGGAAGATTCTCACGTGGAAGAGGATACCAAGGCAAACAAGAAGAAGCCAACACCTCCCAAACAAGTTCCAACACTCAAGAAGCAGAAGGAAGACAGAGTTATCTCAGAGGAAGAGGAAATTTTGGAAGAGATATAGGAAGAGTATTCATTGGTACATGTTACCAATGTGGTGAAACTGTAATTTTCCCTTTTGGGAAATTCCTAATTTTTGGCCTACAAAGCAATAATAAAAACTGACATTAGTAATAACAAAATCAACTTTACAGTAATATTCAATTTCATACATACAATATTATATTATTGAGAGCAATACATCATAGCTAAACATCATTAATATTTGAATTCAAGATACCCTAACATCATTAATGATTATTCCAAGGCATATTTGTATAGCCAATCATATTAGGAAATCATTAGAAATGTTTGCAAACCGCAATCTCAAGGATGGTTGTCCTTGTATTGCGAGAGCATGGGTGGATCCTCATCCATCCATCTTGAGGTGGCATACTTGAGAAGACCCTCAAGCCTAGGATCTTAGGCCCACTCCATCCTTCAGCCCACCTTGGAGGTGCTCCATCCTCCTTGATCAAGCCTAGGAGCACTCATTCGCCTCACAACCCACGAGCATGGCAGGAGTTCCATTCCATCCATCTTGGGGTGGTGTGCTTGATAAGATGCATGAAAATTACCTTTCTCAACAAGCCCAGGAGCACTTATACACCTCCTGGCCCACGAGCGTTGCATCTTAGGGTGGCGTGCTTGATGAAGGAAAGGCTATTACTTCACCTCTCGTGAACTCGGAAGGTTGATTGGCATCCCTATTTGCAGAACACTTCTATAAGTTCAAAATAGATTGCTAAATGAATCTACTATTAATTGGTAATAAAATATCTTAATGCAATTATGATATATATATTCCTAATTTATATTCTCAAACTTACTTCCCAATAATATTCTTGCTGGAAACAATATTTATTTCCAATAGTTATCTTATATTTCAATTTCTTAATTTCCTTTTTCCAATCTTCTTCACTTGATGCCTCTCACAAATCATTTGTTTTTCCTTTAATATCTTCAATGGTGGGGGAAAGTCACATCTTTTCATCAACATTCTTACCTTTGTAAGGGATATATCCCTTCATAACCAAGCGCTGCCTTAAAACCTTTTTATTGTTAATTATATGCTTTGTAGAGTCGCCGCCCATGACATTCTTTTGTCTAATATTTATCGATCTTTTTGTTAATTTAATTCCCTAGCCTAGTATATAGGCGGAGATCTGATTTTCTTAATCAAGGTTTTGATCTTTAGTTTGATGGGGCATAACAAAAACTGGACATAGGGCATTTGAATGTCCTCAAATACAACCTAGTAGAAGTAAAGGCAAGGAGACGAGAATTCATGTGGCCCAAGCAAAAGATGAAAGTGTAGCTTCACCCAAGCATGGAGAAGATCCAGAGGATGGAGAGTCCTTGATGTTGAGAAGAATTTTGTTGAAAATAGAAAAGGAGAAAGAAGAATCTGCACAGAGGAGAAATTTGTTTAGGACCAAATGTAAGTCTTGAGATAAATGTTGGAGAGTCATAATAGATAGTAGCAGTATTGACAATCTGGTGTCAAAGGAAATGGTGGAGAAGTTGTAGTTGAAGAGGATGAAACATCCTAGTCCCTACAAGTTTTCTTGGCTGTAAAAAGGACACCAATTATTGGTAAGTGAACAATGTTTGGTGAATTTTCATATTGGTAGTTACAAGGACGAGATATTGTGCGATGTCATGCCAATGGATGCATGTCATATTCTGTTGGGTAGACCTTGGCAATATGATAGGCAAGCCATTCACGATGGTAAGACAAATTGTTATAAGATAAAGAAGAATGGTAAGGAGTATACCTTGAATTCCATGAAGGATAAGGATGAGAAGGAAGAAAAGAACTCCATAGTTTGTCTGATGATATGGAAACAAGTTTTGAAAGATTTGAAGAAGGAGAAGGTAATTCCTAAGCTTGCAGAGGTTAGGACAATAGAGAAGAAGGAAGAAGTTCCCATGGAGGTACAAGAGATTTTAGGTGAATTTTTGGAGATTTTGATGAAAGAGTTACTTAATGGATTTGATACCATGGGCTAGTTTGCTAAATAAGGCAATGTATAGAATGACCCCAATGGAGAATGAGATAAATAGACAAGTACAAGAGTTGTTGGATAAGGGTCTGATCATAGAAAGCTTGAGACCATGTGTTGTACTTGCAGTACTCACACCAAAGAAGGATGGAGAATAGTGGATGCGTACTGATTCAAGAGCCATAAATAAAATAACCATCAAGTACAAATTTCCATTGCCCTAGATGGATGATATAATGGATTGTTTGAGTGGAACCAAGTACTTCACCAAGATAGATTTGAAGAGTGGATACCATTGGATAAGGATCCAAGAAGGAGGTGAATGGAAGATTGTGTTCAAAACAAATGATGGTTTGTATGAGTGGCTAGTGATTCCATTTGGGTTAACAAATGCCCTAAGTACTTTCATATAGTTGATGAATGAGGTACTAAAACCTTTTCATAGCAAATTTATGATAGTATATTCAGATGATATTCTGATTTTTCAATAAGACAAAAGAAGAGCATTTAATACATCTTAAGAGTAGTTTTGCAAAGATTAAAAGAAGAAAAGTTGCTTGTGAATTTGAAGAAATGTAGTTTTATGAAGGAAAGAACTAGTGTACCTAGGTTTTGTGGTGTTTGAAGAAGGGTTGAAGATGGACCTAAAAAAGGTCATGACAATAGTGGATTGGCCTTCACCTAAAAGAATGTTTGAAGCTAGGAGTTTTCATGGCTTGGCGAGCTTCTATAGGAAGTTCATCAGAATATTAGTGGTCTATGTGCACCTATCACAAAGACCATGAAAGGTGGTAGGAAAGAATTTCAGTGGACAGTTGCAACAGAGAAGTTAGTTGTTGAAGAAGAAGGTGATAGAACAACCAGTGTTGGTATTGCCTGATTTTAGCAAAGTATTTCAGGTTGACAGTGATGCCAGTGGGTGTGCAATTGGGGGAGTTTTTACTCAAGAAGGAAGACCCATTGCCTACTTCAGTGAGAAGTTAAATGAAGCAAAAAGGAAGTACTCAATATATGACCAAGAATTCTATGCTATAGTGCAAGCCTTGAAGAAGTGGAGACACTATTTGCTGCCTAAGGAATTTGTACCGTACACTACAATGCCTTGCAATTCATCAACAACAAAGGTAAGTTGAACTGGAGACATATGAAATGGGTGGAGTTCTTACAGAGTTATTCTTTTGTCTTGAAACTTAAAAGTGGTAGCTCCAACAAGGTAGGAGATGCACTTAGCAGAAGATGTTTGCCGATGAATGAGTTAAGAGTCAATGTTGTTGGCTTTGATGCAATGAAGGATTTGTGTCCAGATGATCTTGATTTCAAGGAAGCATAAATAACTAGTAAAAGTCTTGTGGAAAAGGACAGGACTCCATGGTTGGAGTATTTCATTCATGATGGCTCATTGTTCAAAGAAAATAAATTATGTATACCCAGGGGTTCAATGAGAGAGAACCTAATAAGAGAGAAGCATAGTGGAGGTCTGAGTGCACATTTTGGTGTGGATAAAGCAATAGCATTGTTAAATGAAGGATACTATTCGTTTGAAATGAATGCAAATGTGAAAAAATAGTGCAAGGATGTAGAATTTGCTAGCATGCAAAAGGAGTAAGGCAGAATATGGGCTTATATCAGCCATTGCCTATACTAGAGAGACCATGGGAGCACATTAGCATGGACTTTGTTTTGGAGTTGCCTCGAAGATAGAGAGGTAATGAATCGATTTTTGTTGTAGTAGGCAGATTTTTAAAGATTGTTCATTTTATACCATGTTAGAAGAGTAATGATATGTCTCACATAGCAAATTTATTTTTCAAGGAGGTAGTTAGGTTGCATTGATTGCCTAGGAGTTGTCTCAGGTAGGGACACTAAATTTGTTGGCCATTTTTGGCGTACACTATGAAAGAAGATGGAATGGAGTTAGGGTTTAATTTAGCCTATCATCCCTAGACTGATGGGTAGACTGAAATTGTCAATAGAAGTTTGGGAAATTTGTTGAGGTGTTTGGTTGGAGACAAACCAAACCAATGGGACTTGACATTGGCTCAGGTAGAGTTTGCCTGCAATATTTCAGTCAATAGGAGTGTCGGGAAAATTCCTTTTTCCATTTGTCTATGGGTATAACCCCAGGGCTGTTGATGAGTTAAGGGATAGTGCAGAGTTAAGCAGGAAAAGTGTTGTGGTAAAAGACTTTGTCAAATACATTCATGAGCTGCATAAGAAGGTGAAGGAGAATTTAGAGAAGAGTGCCATCAAATACAAAGAGCAAGCTGATCTGCATAGAAGAGAACAAGATTCTTAGGTGGGTGATATGGTTATGACACATTTGAGGAAGGAGAGGTTCCCACAAGGAACATATAATAAATTGAAATGGAAGAAGATAGCCCCATTTAGGGTCATGAGGAAGTTTTCATCCAATGCCTATGAAATCGAACTTCCAACAGTATAGATATATCTCCCATCTTCAATGTTGCTAGTTTGTACAAGTTTCATGAAAGGGAGACAAGTACACAAGGTGATCTACACTGAAATTTGCAAGATGCACAAGAATGGATACACTAGTTTCCTAAAATGAAATTTGAAGACATAGATAAGGTGATTGGTTCTTGAGTGGCTAAGAGAACCAGGGGAGAAAGAACATATGGAATACCTGGTTCGTTGGAAGAACAAACTTGTAGATGAAGCCTCTTGGATGAATGCTACAAAATTGACTAAGTATGGAATTCCAATTCCGGACTTGGCAAATGTTCATGAGTTGCAAACTCATGGAACTTTTCATTCACGTGGCATGTCTGATGCAGGGGCATCCAAGTCCACATCTTGCATCAACCCAAAATTTTTTCCTTTCAGTTTTGTTGCTTTTATTTTCTGGTAGTTTTGGTTTTGGTTAGTTGCTTTAGGAGGATTTTCAAAATTAATTTGGGCAAACTAATGATATCACCTTGTAGAGGAGCTTGATGGGTATCTAAAGGTCAAATTTGATGAAGATTGGACACAAATTGGCTAAGTTATGGCTTTGTAGGCTTTGGATTTGTTATCGCTTATCGGTTTGCAGAATTTTGGGTTTTTGTTGAACCTACCTTATGTGGATGTTTAGTCTGCTTCAAGCCTTTGCGGGCATTTGCTGTTGAACCGTCTGTTTTCAACAGGTTACAACATATTTGATCGGTTCCAATGTGTTTGCTCGCATGACCAGTATCGATAGGTTTGTCCGCATTCATAGAAATATCTTAGCCAAGTGAATTAGATTTTTTTGTTTCGGCCCAAACACTTTTAGTCAGTTCCAATGACTTCCTCTGCACAACTTATTTCAATGGATTCTTCCACATTTGCGAAAACTTCATAGTTATCTAGATAGATTTCATGAATTCTTTGTCCATTTTCCTTTTGTGGGAATTCCTAATAGTTTGGAGTTTGTAGGGTTTTCATGACCATCTAAACTTTGTGGATATAATCAAGTGCACTAAACATTCAAAGGTTTAAACAACCAGTTCAGATGAACAGTCTGATGATGTTAGCATGACATAAGTCGACTTCAGCAAGATGATGACGTCACCATGTACAATTGCGGAGTTTTATTGGCCTACTGAACCTTAAGTAGGATTTCTTGTTTGAACTAGCTGTTTGTGGATCTTACACTTGTTACTACATCTATGGGTTTCTAGGTTACTACTACACTTGCAGACTTTTGACCTACTATTGCATTTCGACATTTCTGCAACGAATTGGTGGTTGTAATGGCCAAGATTGAATCCGATTCAACTTCCAAGCCTTTGATGGATAAAATGAAGATCATTGCACACATTTTAGAATCTTTGGGAAGTTGTAAGGAAGGTGATAGAGATCAAGAACGATCTATTATGTGATAAGTAGGAGGTATTTTCCACAACGTCAAATTGTGATATTACTATCAAGATTCAACCGTGTAGTTTTACTAGTCAAACTCATTGACGCATGTTTCATGAGTAGTGGTTCACAAGAACCCATCTCTCATGATAGTGAATGGTCCACTTAGCACTCATTGCATCTAGGTGATGCTCACAGAGGTGAAGCATTGGGCCTTCCCGGGAGGCCACCCATCCCAGTACTACTCCAACTTAAGTGCGCTTAACTACAGTGTTTTCCCCAAGGTTAAGCCCACTTAGCTTGTAACCCCATTTGCAAAACCTTCAGCAAGTGTTATGTCAAATTACTGGGATGGGTGGCCTCCCGGGAAGGCCCAATGCTTCACTTCTGTGAGCATCACCTAGATGCAATGAGTGCTAAGTGGACCATTCACTATCATGAGAGATGGGTTCTTGTGAACCACTACTCATGAAACATGCGTCAATGAGTTTGACTCATAAAACTACACGGTTGAATCCTGATAGTAATGTCACGATCTATTATGTACTCTTGTAATGTAATTTGCTGCCAGACCTTAGGGTTTCATTTCATTTGTTATTTGAGCATTAATTTTGTGTTGAATATATGGATTTGGTTGTGTGGCTGGGCAATTTGATAGGATTTCCTGATCCTGACTGCATCATGTTGTTAGCCCTATGTAAGGTCTTACACATTAGCACTAAATGCAATAAACCTCAATATCTAGTTTAGGCTCAAAATAATCTTTTCAGGGTTTTAGAGATTGCTTTATCTTTTTAAGTAGGATAGATTATGTATTGATTTTATGATGTCTAAGGATTCTGGCAAGCTTATTAGACACCCCCTAAATGCAAGGAAGGGAAACCAAAAGTTGTTCATTGACTTCTCCTTTCTTTTGTTGTGAAACAAAGTCTTCTACTTTACAAAAGGCCTTGCAATTTGTCTACTATTATAGCCATTTTTCCTAAAGACCTTGGCCAAGTGATGTTTCTCTTCCAAATGTACCTCATCTGAAAATTTGAAAGCTCTAGTGGTCAATGCCTTCATCACTCTCTTTTGAGCTTGGTGTTGATGAGATGAGGTAAGATAATCATCTTCTTTTCATTAAGGCAAACCTACAAGAAGGGGAGACAGCCGTTATGCATCAATTCTTTAGGAAGTTTTATGGCACTACAAATGTTGTTGAGGATTAGTTATTCTTATCGAATCCTTATACCATAGTTCAAAACTTGCAAGAATAGGAATCAATTATAAGGTCTGCAAACTTTGCAACATGGCCAGATCTGGACCGCTCTCACCTATGCCACCCAATTGACATTAGCACCTTTTTAAGCAGTTGACACACTCATTGACAATGCTATAATGTAGTAAAGATGCAGCTACGGTCTTTGTACAACAAAGAAGCTGTAACTTGTGACATATGCCTTTTTCACTGTCATGCATATTGAATGATTCATAATGGAACTTATAAATTATTTTTGCTTTATTTTAGTATTTCTTACCCATGCCAAACTATCAATGTCTGTAAAAATAATCCTGATATAGTGAACAGCATGAGTCATCTGCCTTACAAGCATGCCATTTATATTGCTATGTTTTACAATTGGCACCATATTTTCTTGCCTACCTCCTCTATTGCCTTTTTTAGAGGCACACCAAATATGCAGCCTCCTATACTGCTAAATTGTATGTGGCATTTCTAAAGCATCCCCCTTGGGTTAGAAATCAACATATTTATGAGGGTTTTGCAATTAATTTCTGTTCAAGCATTTGTATCAATAGAGACTTAAAAATCCCTCAAAGTTTTAGCTGTCATCAATATAATGGAATATCGTTTTAATGTAGGCTTTCTCATCAATTGATGTAGCAGTGATGATTTTATCGTAAGTATGGTGTGTATATCCTTTAGAGGAATGGCAAACTAAGTTGCTAAACATTTCCTCCTGGTAAGGAGACTTGCACATTTACTGCCATGCCATTTGTGAGGAAAAATTGTCCAGTTGATGCTTCAACATTATGCCTACACTGTATATCTCTTAGGTGGTCATGTGGGTGTTCTATGTTGGTGTAATTAATTAATTAATTATTACACTAGCATAAGTTAATCAATATTAAGTCCTAGGTTGCATTATTAGATAAATCATTTAATAAGTGGGATAAGATTCCTTTTAGAAGATGAGTTGTCCTTCTAGAACTTATCTCCTCATTTAATGTTCTTCACCATTAGGGTTCACATGTTGTCACATGTTGTTTGATCTTGACACATGGCAACATCTCATGCATATTAGGGTTTAGCTCATGCCTATATATTCAAGGCATCTTGTACATTTGTAAAATATATCAATATATCAAGATATCAAGATATCAATTAGATATCATATCATATCAATAGAATCTTTAATCAAGCATTCCATTGTTGCAACACTTCTTTTGTGGTTGATTATCTTTCATGGCTAAAGTCCTGCATTGAAGATTCTGGAGCTTCAAGGGATGTGCAATTCATCATCTCAACATGGTATAAGAGCCAGTCCATTGAAACATCAACCCTAGATCCAGGAAGTTGGAATGCGAGATTCTTTGCAGGCTTAGGGTTTTATGTTGCAGGCTAGTTGGCTCTACCTGGGAGCCAAACTGATTTCTGGTGCAGATCAGGCTCTCTCCGACCTCTCCATTGCGTCCAGAAGGCCTCAAAACCCATAGATCGCCTGTTCATTTGTCAAAATCGGAGACATCATCCAGGAGCCTATGAGGTACATCTTAGGGTTTGCAATTTTTGTACAATCCGTACACATTTGCAGGAAAAAATCATCCCTGTAAGTCCTCCATCAAGGAATTTTTTTTTTAGAAAAAAAATCAAATTTTTTTTGACTATTATCGGGCATTTTTTTTCTATAGTATTTACAAAAATTTCATTATGCAGTGTTCGACTTGCAAATAAATTATCTGATCGGCAGATTTATTTTTTCCGCAGGCAATAGTTCTTTCGTTGGTCGGCATATAATTTTCTATCGGCGTTTTTTTTAATAAAATTTAAATTGCAAATTTTGCAATATTTAAATTTT
>VDFB02195290.1:0-15140 GCA_007258455.2 Sequoia sempervirens | reverse complement strand
TAGTTCAATTCCCACTCAACCTTGAAAAACTTTGAAAAATGTTATTGGTGGTCTTTTCAACAAGTTCGCGAACCTTGGGTATGGACCACTGACCTTTAAAAGAAACGCTTAGAACATGCGGAAAGTTACAAAAAAACCCCAAAACACCGCTAGGCTTAAGAAAACAGAGAAAGAAAGAATTGTGGGTAGTAATATGTGAAGTTAGGCGAAACGACGAAAACATTGCCCAGGCTAGAAATAATCAATAAAACATCGCCTGGGTAAAGACTTAGCCAAAATTTAACATGGGGGTGTCGATTTACCAAGGGTGTCCCAAAATTTAGACAATTTTTTTTTATTTTCTTAAAGAGTCTACTCAATCTGTGTAATGACTATCTCATGTGTCATTAACATAGAACAAAATCAAATATTTTCTTGTGTCATCATTCAAACCGTATCAATTCAATCAACTTAGTTTCTATCCATTTTAGTTTTATGTGTTTAGATTCTTTTTTCACAATAATATCATATAAATATTTTGGATTCGAGTTCTCAGAGTATTATTTAGTACATTGGTTTCTACTCATTTGTTTGCAGGCAACTCTATATTTTAGATAAGTTTGTTTTATATTTTTTTCTTGGTTTTGAAAGATATGTTTTTAATTTATATATGGGTGAATTTTGTATATTACATTAACCTATTTTTTTTTCTAGAAATAATTTTTTTTATAATAATTAATCATATTTATTTCTTCTTTGTTTCAAAAAATATGTTCTTCATTTTTATATAAGTAGATTTTACACTTTTTCTTAAAACATTAGTCTTTATTAATAATAATCAATCAATTGTATATTCTAGAAAAGTTTGTTATATTTTGTCTCTTTTTGTCTTTTAACTTTCTCATTGAAGCACTTCATACATTGTGTTGAATTTATATTTCTCCTTAGAAATGGTTCTTCGTTTTAAGTAATCAAATAATTACATATTATAGATAAATCTTCTATGTGTATCTTCCCTTTATCTCTTTAATGAGTACACTCCATACTTTATTTTGATTTTATCTTTACCCTTATATATGTTCTTTGATTTGAGTAATTAACTAATCAAATATTATAAATATATTTTTTATATTTATAATCCCTTTATCCTGGAAGGTGTGTTCTTAGCTCTTGTATGAACACACTTAATACATTATATTGATTTTATCTTCACCCTTGGAGATGGTTCTCAAATTTTTCAAGTAATCCACCAATTGTATACTCTATATAAGTTTGCAATATTTATCTCCCTTTTTTCATGAAAGATACAGTTTTAGATCTTGTATGAGTACATTATAAGAATTAAGTTGATTTTATATTTTCCATTGGAGATGTTAATTATTTCAAGTCATAAACCAAGTAAAATTTGATGATTGTTATTGCAATGTAGTTGTCATGAAGATTTTTTTTTCGAAACTTATTATGCATTTAGATTTGGAGCTACAATTATCATTGATCTACATTACATATGGCCTAAAATGGTAGTAGGGAGCATAATTTAATAACCTAGGTATAAAATTTATGGATTATAGAGTGAATATGTAATGAAAAATCTAAGAAATTGACACACATTCATGAGACAAGAAATAACAATATAATTCTCTATTATAGGTATGAATGGGGATCGTCATGGCATGGAAAAATAGGCCCCATGAAGTGGCAAAAATTAGAAAAATGAGTTAGGCAACTTGATGTAAAATTTGAATAAGTTTTCTATATTATTTTAAAATATGTAAGAATAGTATCTATAGAAACTTGAATGTAGTTTCTAAACTACTATGTTTATTTGAAAAAAAATCTATTTGGTGAAAATTTGAAATTTTAATGTAGTAGTACTTAAATTTCAGGGAAAACATAAGAAGTATGTGTCTATCTAACCGCCCTAACCACAATAAAATGTATTTTTATAATATTTTAGATATAGAGTAGAGGCTCATGTGTCCCAATGTGATGCATATTTTTTTGTAATTTTTCCAAGTAAATAATTAATTATGATTTTTTATTACAACTTTTTTAAAAAATAAAAACTGCATGTTTGACCACCTTAGCGGTCAAAATTTCATGAAATTCAATTTTTCTTTTTTAATCTATAGTATGTGAAGCATAGAATTTATGCATGTTTTGGATTCAAAAATGTATTTCGTTAGAAAGCTATAAAAAATTTCAATCAGGTCTATCAATCGAGGACTTTAGTCATAATTTGAATAGAAAATGAGTAAATAATTACTTATTAAATTGAAGTAAAGAATAATTTATATTGGTGGAAGCTAAGAATCTCCTTTAAAAACCCTTTCATCAATTTTGAGTAAAAAAATGTAAAATTAGGCAACATACCCATCATATTGCCACTTTTTGGGCCATCATGATCCTGCACATACCCTTATTTAGAGTAATTGAATTAATTAGTCTATATATCCATAAATAAAATAAAAAATAATGTTAATAAGAAATGTATTAGAAAATTAGATGTGTGATTTCAAGCTAGAAGGCTTAGACAATTGTTGTCACTTGAAATTGAACCCTTTGTTGAAACTAGTTCAACATTCCAGTGACACAATAGGAGTGATATAAAGGTGTGGGACCTTGTTGTTGAGAACAAACCTCTAGATAAAGGGCCAATTCCTTGACAAATCTAGATGCATGTGTTGATCCAACCCAACATAAATTAAACCTATGAACCAATCATATTCTACCAATTTGCAAGGGAAGAGGGAGAGAAGAATGTAAAATAGAAAAATAACTAACATAACAATATTTAAATGAGTTTCCTCCTTTCCCATAATAGCATCAAAAACCAAAAAGAACACCTAAAATCACATGGATCTCATTTAGTATCCCTCATAGATGAATATGGAGGTAAGGGATTTAAAATTAATTAAGAGGGAAGAGTGTATCCATAAATGGTTCCTAAAGAAAAATACCTATCTAGAAAAGACATAAATCCATTCACATATGAAGGTAAGAAGAGATTACATAGCATATAAAAAGTGAAAACTAATGAAAACAAGGTAAATTTTATTGATTTAGAGGAATTGAACCTATTTATAGTACTAGAAATACAAGAGAACTCATCTTATTTTACCTCTAGTAGAGAAATTGAAGGAAGAACTCCCACATAATGAGTGTTACAAGAATTTTATTTTTGGAAGAGAGATGCAAAAACTATCAAAAAATTTGGTAGGGCAAAGAGAAGATTTAGCCACACCTGAGCTCATGAAAATAAAACATGTGTACAATGTGATATGATGGAGTAAAGTGTGAGGAAAATTCTTATATTGATGACATGCTAGAAGACCAAATATGCCCAATAATTTTTCTAAAAAATGTGGTTTGCAAAATGGCATTGTCAGAAAGGGATGTTTATAGCATTGAACAAAGCATGGTTAATCATAAAATAAATTTTTTGGGACCTTTAACAAATTTGGTAGTTGGTGATTGCATTGCATGAGCATTAATGACATTACAAAGTGGTAGATGTAAGAAAAAATGTCTTCTAGAGTGGCCTTGTTGTTATCAATGAATCATCTAACCATCACTTACCCTCATGACCTTTGGACCTGGAAAAAGAACATAAAATACTTTGACACCACCAAAAACCATTAATTCTCATGCTTTATCATTGGGGGTATTAGGTTCCCTTTGATTTTCATACCTATTAGACTTAGGATGTGGACATGTCTACATCTATTATCCCATCAAAAAACTAATCCATCAAGCCTTTGTTGAACTACCTTCCATGCGAAGGGGTATGAGACACTTTGAAAATCCAAAGAGAAAACAACATCAACATGATGTGATCAAAGGCAAGATGGAATTTTGGGGTATTAAGAATGCAAGGGAAAGTATGAAGGGACTGTAAATTGTGAAAGCCTATACAACTTAGAGGAATTTGGAGTGGAATGAGGGAAATTTTGGGGGATTGAACTTTCAAGGAAGGAATGAACAAGATGACAAGTCCAAAAGGGATGAAGGGATGAAGAATTTTAAAAGTTTAAAAGATAAAGGAAAATTAGGGAATTGAGGAAGGAAGGGATGGTAGGAAGGTTCGAGAAAGTCCAAAACTCCAAACTGATAGATATTTAGGAAAAATTTAAGGATTTATATAGATTTTCAAACCATCAAGGGTGCATGGAAAGATGAACTAGAATAGCCTGGGAAGGCCAAAAATTTTACTCTAATAAGATACATAGAGAAATCAATGGAGTATCAAACTATTGGGGAAGAATGACCTAGATGACAAGTTTGTTGAGGATTGATGGATGCATGAAGAAGTATGACAACCCAAAAGATAAACAACTATTTGAAATTGGGGATTTGAGGAGATGAGTACCAAGGTTCTGATGGAGGAGGAAGTCAAAATATTTGATGGATACAAGGACTTAGGCTTTTAAAAGAATCTTTGACTTTAGAGAGTGTATTGTGGATGTACTAGAAGAAGTAGGAATTGAAGAGAAATATTGACAGTCTAAAATACCAACAAATTCAATGCTTAAGAAAACTTTTACAAGGCCTCTAGATAGGGTTTTGAGATCAACAAGGACATGTATGCATAGGTACTACCGAAACTCTAAAACTCCAACAAAATAATATATATCAAATTTTGAAAGGATTAGAGCTTTTGGTAAATATTGGTAAGGAAGGTATGCAGATATGACAAAACTTGAAACTTTGATACCATAAAAACTCAACACGTAGCCAATTTTTTATTTTTCAACTAGAGTATTTGGCTAAAAATGAAAGGGGGGTTAATGCAACAAATAGAGGTATTATAAATTCTCAAGCATGAATAGCCCATTTAGCATTTTTAATAGTGGATATAATTGATGGATAATGAAGGGTGATATTAAATGCCAAAAATTTAGTGACCTCTTAGGGATGTTTGCATGCTAAACACTAGGATGTAGTAACCTTACCAATCCATTGGCCATAGGGTCATTGTGGTTTTCCAACAACAAAACATGACTTTCCTAACAAACTTCAAAATGCATCAAAGCACAAAAAATAGGAAATGAAAATGTGAAAAATAAACTTGGATGAAAGAAGACAACTAAAATTATACATTCTCCAAATGAGGATGCATATTGTGCAATATCACTTCTTTAAAAAGGGTAAGTGCACAAATATGGGGGCCAAAAAGGGGTCTTAAGTGGCCAAATTTTTTTTGAAATCAAGAAATATTGACGGGTGTGAGAATAGTGCCTCAAATTTTAGATACAAAAACAATAGACTAAGTGCTTTCTGAGATCACTTTCCTAACTATTTTTTTTTTTTTTTTGAAAATAATTATAAGTAAAAGAAGAAGGGGTTCAGAAGGGGGTACACAAATTGGTGCTTGTTTTTTCAAAAAACATAACTTATAGCATTGGTGTGGCCCCTAAAATATTAATTATTTTAGTATTTTTACAAAATTGCTTGATGAGAAATTAGCTAACTTTTTAATGAATATATGATTTTTTACTAATTTTCAAGGTGGACAAATCCTGAAAAAATAGAAATTTGAGTGTGATCCCACCTTTTTTTTAAAAAAACTAATCAAAAATCAATTTTTTTGAATATGTGTAGAATGGTGTCTAGTTTCTAAAAATGTAATTTATTTGAAATTTCAATGAATGGTTAAAAAATAAAATAAAAAATACCAAACATTAGTTTTTGATAAAAAGCAAATACTCCAACAAAATAAATTAAAGATGAAGTCTTAACATACTTAAAATATGAAAAAAATTACATGGTTAGATAGCTAAGAGAGAGCTTAACATTAATACCCAGGTATTTTTTACTTGACCTTGAAACATGTGCAAACCTAATGGGGAGCACACTTGAGATTATGTGAAATTTTTTAGAATCTGTAAAAACATGGCTTTGGGCATTGGAAAGTTAGTCCAATCCTTTGGGTAGGTTATCCAAGAAAAATTCAAGCTTAAGGCTTGGAAATTACCAAAGTAGACCAAAATGTGAGCACATTATAATGCGCTCGTGTTATGTCTTGTATTGAAAAAAATTCCTTCTCTTTTTTTTCTATTTTCATGTACTTATGTTTCAAGGAAAATATATACATCAAATAAACATTTAAGTATAAGTTGACATTTACTTTTTTAGAGAGGCCTAGAGAATAAGGTATAAACAATGAGTGAGAGAGAGAGAGAGATGATACAACTTGCTGATTACTGAAATTTGACCTCCTAATTACTAAAATTTAACATGTTGATTGTTGAAATTTGATTGTCTAAAAAATTATAAGATCTTCCAAAAATAAAAATTTGTATTATAACTCCTAGAGATATGAAACCAATCTCAATAGATCCTAAAACTATATACATGGGTGATCCCACAATACTGGTTTACAATTTTTGGCCAAACTGGACACTGAACTGATTTTTTCTAATAAAATTTTCACTTTCGAGCACCTATAGCGGCTAAACCGTGAGAAATTTGAAGATGATGCAAACTAGTGATTTGTGAAATTTTGTCTCCATATTCTAAATATATTTTTTTCAATTTTTTTGGAATCATATTGCACTTTTTTTTCCATCTCCTTCAAAAACTAGTTTTTTTTAGTACACCATTTTTAAGGTGTGATGCTCACCGTATACAACATAACTTTTCTTCTATGAAGGATAAAATTTTAAATTTTTTGAATTTAGATTTGTAACTATGATATCTAGCACTTTCATTTGGTTTCATGGAGTTTTATTCAAAAAAAATTCCTTGATCAAGTTTCGAAGTCAAACCAATTACAATTCAGACATAGGCGGACTGTATGCAACATAACTTTTTTTGTATGTAACATAACTTTTTTTGTATGTATCAAAATTCAATTTTTTTTTTGTTGGATCAAGGACTTCAATATCTAGTGCACTAATTTTTTTAAAAATTTATAATCTGTTATTTTTCCACATGTACAGAACAAAGAGCTTGACTTTCAATGAAAAACCTACATTCACAAGAAATAAAAAATAAATATAATAATTAAGTTAAATTTATTTAAAATTATACATTTTGGGAAGCTTATAATAAGAATTACATAATTTAAAATAAATTTTAAATGAATTCATTTGATCCCCAAAGGTAAATCAAAAGTGTTTTATTAGCATTTTGATAGGTGTAAAGGAGACTCCGTTATAGGTATGGTTTAAATTCTATTCAAGGGGGTTTGATCTAAGGTGGTTCGATCAAACCCTCTTCAATTGGAATCCTTTAAATGGAACTTTTCAAGGCTTAAATCATTATCTTTTCTAAAAATATGTGAGTTCAACAAAAATCAAGATCTCCCAGAAATTGTGAACCAGTATTGTGGGATCACCCACATGAAATATAACTTAAATATTTATTTCATGTATGTAGTTTCCTTGAAACATAAGGACAAGAGAGAAAAAAAGAGAAGGAAATTTATTCAATGCAAAACATAACATGAGCACGTTATAACACACTCACATTTTGGCTTGGTAATTATGATCGATCCTAGGCTCAATCACTACCAACCAATAACACGAGTGTACTTTGTTATAACGCACTCGCGTTTTCTCTATTTTGAGACCAAAAAGTGGAGTGGTCACTTTTTGGCCCCCCATCTTTGTGCACTTAACCAAAATAACAACTAATATAATATGTACATGATTGGAAATTGAATGCCAAGATTAATTACTAAACTCCAGTTGTAATTTAGGTTCATGTGTGTTAAAGCAAACTAGGAATGGAAATAGACTTATAGACCTATTGTAGACACATGAGCTAGGAATCAGACTCTAGATTTGTAAACTAACATTAGGTATGTTTCTGCACCTAAAATTTTAGACAAATTTGGTAGGACAAAGGCGCCCAGGGCGCCTATGTCTAGTTAGGGGTTTTTCTAAAATTTTAGTTTCAAAGGTAGAGGCTACATGAAATGACTATGTGATAGTGTGTAGACCCTGATTTTGAATTGAATTTATTACTACTTTATGAGTTTCCAAAATTTTCAATGTAATATAACAGCCTAGGATTTAATTTTTTTTGCAAAAATGAAATGCAATTTATCCCAATTATGCAATGTTTCAGAAAATACAAGCAATGCACCTAAATATCTAATAATTTTCAGTATTGAAATGCAATAATCTTTCACAAATTCACACAAAATGAAGAAAAATGACATTTGTTCTTTCAAATGCAAAGACAATTTTTCTAAACAAAAGACTAAATTTTTTAATTTTTTTGAGAAAGTGAAATCTATTTTAGATCTAAATGATGCTAAAAATCTAAAAACTTTAAATGATTTATTGAAGCTAACCCTATTGTAACCTATAATTCCATATGATATGAATTTTTTTTACTTTTAATGCTTTGTAAAGTGCAAAAAGGGGTGCCTAAATGAACAATGCAAAACAATAAAAATACCAAAGATAACAATACCATTCAAATAAGCACCAAAATCCAGAGGGTCATGTGTGATCAAAGGATTTTTCTCAACTCCCTTAGCTATTTTCTTCCCTTTCTTTTTATGTAAGGATATTTCTTCTGTAGACATCTAAAAATGGTATGGAGAATCTAATTAATTAAATATGACTTATTTGATTAATTAATCTTAATTCATCTATTTAGTAAATAAATAGAAATATTTATTTATATTAAGTTCACTATTAATTCTTCTATTTTCCTCTTAATTAAATAAACAAAATTAAATACTTTTTTTTATTTAATCGTTATTATTTCTTCTATACTTTATCCATTAAAGTAAATACACAACTTCAATAATTTGTGTTATTTAATTATCTTATCATATTTTCTTCTTAATTAAATAAAGATATCATAAAATCTTTAATTTAATTATCCTATTCCTTCTATTTTAATTTAATAAACAAATTCTATAATTTGTTTCGTTAAATTATTTATCTCTCTTTTTTCTAATTTAAATAAAAAAAAAATATTTAAATAAAAGCATAAATCAAATCCCTCTATTCACTCACCAATAAAATTAGATTTTTCAAATCTAATTAATGCAATTGGCATTCACGGGAAAAACCTCGAGGACAAACCTGCAAGAAATCCTCTCAATCTTCTGCCTCAAATCTTTCCTCTCATCTTGCCTGGTGTTTTCATGGGGAGGAACAATCTCCCATGATCAGCTCCACCTTCTCATCTCATACCATTCAAAATCCCCAGATTGAATCTCAACCTCTGTTGTGTTACCCTTGTGTAAATGTGTTGCCGAGAATATATATATATATAGCCTTCTGAAGCATCAAAATCATCCAAGAATTATCATCTTTTATGCAAACTTACTCTGCAGGAATTAGTACTCAAGCAACCAAGCAATCCTTTAGCATTAACATTCTAGTATCATCATAGCATCATGGCATCAGTAGATTTCATATCACAACAACATCATTAGTTTTTATATAGCTTCCATTGGCAGTTTCATGTCGAGGAATAGTTCACGGTAGTTCAATATCATCTAGAAATCATTAGAAATCATGACATAATTTCATTTTAGCATCCATTTTAAACAATTCACGGTGCTTACAAATCACGAGAAACCTGTAATTTGATAAATCTTTGGAGATGGGAGACAATGAGGCGCATTCAAGCTTTTTGTGTTTTTAAATTAGTTTAATTCATGTTTAATCTTGATACAATGTTTCATTAAGAGGTGTATTTAATTGTATTTACTAGTTTACATTATTCACTACATTTTGGCACCACCATGGGGTTGTACCCATGTTTTTAACTAATGTTTTCTAGAAAAAAATTTGTATGAATGCGGCATGATTTGTTTTAGCGTGATCAGAATATTCTATAGCGCTTCTGAGGAAAATTATAGCACTTTGAAGGACTATTCTAACACTTATGAGGAAAAGCATAGTGCTTTAAAGGACTATTTTTAGTGCTTCAATCCTACAACAGGTAATATTGACATTTGTTTTAAGCGCTTTCTAAATCCTATAGTACTTCTCTCTATTTCTATGGAAGCTTGATTGATTTCTATAGCACTTAAGGTAATTTCTATATCACTTTTGAAACCTTGTCATAATGTATATGGACAATTCATTTTACGGATCACGATGAGTCCATAGCATTAGAATTTCATTTCTTGAGTTGGATTAAAGAATCAATCTAGGATAGACACTTCTTTAGTTGGTTTTAAAATGAATCAATCCTAGGAGAGTCAAATTTTCCTTTGGATTAAAAATTTACCAATCTAGGGTAGTCACCAAATTTTTCAATTTGGGATTTAAAAATAAACACCATGTCTTTTTGTGAAGCAACATCTTCACTATGAAGCAACATCTTCACATAGATTAGAAATTTTTTTGTTTGGGCTCTAAAATTTGAACAAGTGGTTTCTGTGTTTGAATGGTTGATAGGCATATGCTCTCCCCTTAACTAGGCGATCCAAAAAGCCAGACTCATCCTTTTTATACATTCTTCAAGTTTTATTACATCCTTTAGAAGGCCTACCATAGTGGGAAAAAGTACTCACCCTACGGGAACGACCTAAGTGGGTTCAAACCAAAGCTAGGTTTTTCCACCCCACTATAAAATTTAAAGCAAATCTGGGGAAACCCACTTTTGCTGGAAGTGTGCAAGATAACCATCCCTAAAACCTTTGTTCTAAATGTTGGGAGGTCTCTTGAGGGAGTCTATTATTGCCACTCTGAATGGAAACCCTCTCTAAGAACCTAGTGTAGTATCCAGCCAAGTCAGTAACCAGACATTGTAATACTCGTAGTGCAAGGGGAGGGAAGAATCTGCCCCCAAGACACTCACAATATAATTTCCAAGGATCGTTTGCTTAGGGGATCGAGAAATCTAACCTTGAGTACGCACCTGGAAAAGACAAAAACACAGGCGCCCTTTAGGGGGTGACATGGCTGTGTGAGTCGATGCAATTTTAAGATGTGGGTTGTTGAGTATAACGATGACCTTTTGACTATTAAGAGTGAGTCTGTCTGAAGTGCTTTATTGTTATCAAAACCAATGAAAATAGGACCATGTGTGGTTCTTTTGAACATACACTGTCTATTTAGATTACAAACTCTTGAAAACAATTGTCTTCATTTGAGTGTTGTGTATTCCAAAAATCATTAAAATTCAGATAAAAGATCATCCTGAAAAATACAAAATCAAAACTGAGAATACATGATTAGAGATTGGAAAACCACTAAGTTTGTCAAAAAATCTCTTGCCAAGAGAATTAGAAAACCCAAAACAACACTTAGTTACAAACATCTTTTGCAAAGACGACATTTCTTATATCAGAATAGGAAGACTTTGCTTCATCATAGAACATTCCTCCATAGGTTTCATGATTTTGATAGGGGTTACACTGATGATTATGCTATAGAACCTTTGACTTCACAAGCCTATATTCAAAGAAGCGCTCTTTCATAGGAATCTAACCATAGTCAACGTATTCGCCAATCCTCCATTCCACAACCTGCCATAGAATACTCCACCAGACCTGATCAGTTCTTACAATAGACAAAACTTTGGAAACCTTAGAGTTACCACCTTATGACCATTTGGAGACCTACAACTCCTGTTCAACAACTGGGGCTAACCACACCAATATTTTAGCCTGGTAATGTACACATTGAAGGCACTCAAACTAACATCATCAGTAGTTTGAGGACATTTATTTTGAAAAGAATGAAACGTCCCATCAATTCCTTACAACATTCATAATCTTGGATGAAGAAGAAGAGAAAATAGACATAGCAGTTGAGAGACCCATATTTCCACCCCCTACTTCGCATTAAACAAAAACTATAGCACTTCTGAGACAAACTATAGTGCATTTGACCTCTGTTTTAGCACTTCCAAAGAAAATTATAGCGCTTCAACCCTCTGTTTTAGTGCTTATGTCACAACAAACCAAACTGTTAGGAAATTCCAGTGTCCAACATTCTAGCACTTTTGATCCATATTTTAGCGCTTCCACAGAAAAACATAGCACTTCTGAACTCTATTTTAGCACGTTTGTTCTCTGTTTTAGCCAGTTTTCTCTCTCTTTTAGCACTTCTCAGCTCTATTTTAGCGCTTCTGAGTTCTATTCTAGCACTTACACACTATTTTACAACGCGTTTACCAGAAATTATAGCTCTTTTGTGTTTTATTTTAGCGCTTTTTCCCTCTGTATTAGTACGTCCACAGAAGGAGAAAAAAAAAAGAATCTTCCAAAACAACTGTCAGACAGATTAACATCAAAAACATAAGATTTTACCAGTCAGAAAGATTTTACAGATTAGACAGTGTCCTAACAACCTGAAACAAAGTAGGTTCTTACAAGTTAAAATTGTTTTCACACAAAAACCAGATCTTGCAAAATACAAAGTGTCTAAATTATCAAAACAAAACCTAGATTAGTGAGCCAAGTTTCCTCATCAGGATTTTTGACATTCTACCATCACGAGACAAAAAACTCAGTAATCAGGAATTTTAAATTGGCCTCATCAATATAATACATCATTCTATTGGGCTTCTTTAAAAATCAAATTGATGCTAACACCACATAGAAGATCTAAGTTTAGTGAAGGAAAACAACCGAAACTTGTATGCCAATCTTAACAAGGTTGCAAAGGCAAAAACTCAGAGAGAAAGAAATTGAAAATCTAAACATGACTGAAGAAAACCCTTTTTTTCGATACCAACAACATGAAAACAACGAAATAACACAAGCGGATATACAACACGCACAACAAGACCCAAATTTTCATAAATTTATGGAAAAGGTCTTAGAACAAGACATGGAGAAATACCTCTTAATGTTGGTAGAGTTAGGTGCCAAACTTCTGAAAGATTTTGACATCAATCGGTTGAAGGAAACATCTAGAACTAATGAGACCAAAGCAAACCACACCCAGGATACAAATCAAGTAGTTGCTTTAACAACTCAAATGCAAATCCTACAACAACAGGTTCAAAACATGCAAACAGGAACCACAAAAACATATTTATTAAAGGAAATTTGTCCTTACCCTTTTCATCCATGCATGGATATGATACCCTTCCCAAGACATTGTGAGTTTCCTAAGTACGACAAATACAATGGAAAATCAGACCCAATTGACCATGTACGAGAATTTAGAACAATGAGCCTCGAATTTGCGCAAGAAGATACATACCTCATGAGGTTATTTCCTAGGAGTTTGGGAGCCCATTGCATGGAATGGTTCTAAAAATTACAACCAGGGATTAGATCCTTTGAAGAATTGGTTAAGAAATTCATCTCTCAATTCTCTTTCAACATAACACATGACGTAACCATAAAGGATCTCTATAATCTAAAACAGAAAAATGGTGAGACATTTTTATCATTCTTACAATGATGGAGAAAGTTGTTCACTAGGTATCCTCGATCTATACCTGAAGAGGAGAAGATTGAATTATTTATAGACAACTTAAATGATCAAATGAGTTATCGACTTGAACTGCAATGTCCATCAACATTCGAAAAAGTAATTGAGAATGGGCTCAAAATCAAAGAATCCCTAGTCAAATGAGGAGTGATCAAGCACTATAGTGAAACATCCAACAATACAAATCACTATGGAAACAATGACAAGCCAAAATTTTGGCAGAAAAATAGAAATATTGGAAATAATGAACCTACAACTGACAATGTAAAACTAGTATTCAATTTGATAGCATCAACTGTCAAAGGGAACCAAAATGAAAACCAAAACAACAACCAAGGCACTATCCAAAAAAACAACACCAACAATGGAGAATCACGAACATCATACCAAAGATAATCAAATTGACGAAAATTCACCCCATTAGGACAAACATTAGAATCAGAAATGAAAGAACTCATTGCGAACAAACTTATTACTTTACCAGAAGCTCAAAACTGGGAGCTAAAGGTAAAACCATCATGGTGGAATGATGCAGATTATTGTAATTTCCATAAAAATAGAGGACATAAGACAAATGACTATATGCAACTAAAACACCTAATACAAGACTTGATCGAAGCCAAGAAGGTGTTTGTTGAAGGGCCTCATACAAACAATGATCACACTGCATTTATCAATCCATTACCCAACTATGAAAAAGGAGAGTCTTCTTCTAGTGGTAAGGGAAAAAGTATAAACTATGTCTATGACACCACCATTCTTTTCCTTTCTAAGGTAGAGAAAAATGACATTGACACTCAAAAAGATAACACAAACAACAATGACATTGAATCCCTAAACATGAGGACAAGTGTAGGAACATTTGATAATCAAATCAATGTTTTAAAAATAAGGGAAACACAAGATCATCCACAAGTCAATATAATGACAAGGGGGAAGTCTAGAGTAATATTGAAAGGAATTTCCTCCAAAAACAATGCTCCCCCATCACATCAATACAATATCATAGATCAATTACAAAAGATACCTGCGCAAATATCCATTTTAGAACTTCTCAAAATTTCACCATCACACAAGGAAGTTTTAGAACAAGCTCTAGTAGCTACAACGGTCCCTAATAATTTGGATGTTTGTCAATTCCAAGCCATGGTGGGACATCTCACCACACCTCATTGTCTATCGTTCTCTGAACAAGATGATGTATCTTTAAATCACCCACACAATGCAACCTTGCATATAGAAGTTCTCATCTATAAACACCATGTTAAATGTGTTTTGATAGATGGAGGAGCTGGTTTAAATATTTGTACCTTAAACCTGATTCATGCACTAGGCTATTTTGGCGCCATTGACACCAAGAGAAAAATAACAATAAAGGCATATGATGAAGAGGAAATATTTTCTAGAGGGCTTATTATACTTCCAATTCAGGTAGGGCTAATTGTCAAAAACATTGTTTGTCAAGTGTTAGACAAAAATATAACATACAACATACTATTGGGTCATTCGTGGATCCATGACATGCAAGCGATACCTTCAACATACCATCAATGTCTGAAATTTCTGGTAAACAGACAGGAGGTCACCATATCAGCTGACAACAACAATCCATAGACTTGCAGCATGTTAAAAGCAACTCAAGACACTCTGATACCTCATAACAGAGAAGTCAATACTTCTAATTCATCCATTGTTGATAGCCAACCCAATTTTATATCTAAATGGGTTGAGAAGAAGAACCTAGAGAAAAAAATAAATTTCATGGACACATCAAACACCGAAGGTCCTATA
>VDFB02195289.1:0-15365 GCA_007258455.2 Sequoia sempervirens | reverse complement strand
GTATTATGATAGGATGTTTATTATTTTGATTATGCGAGGGCCTTTATTGACACTGGACATGATATTCCTTTTATGCGGCTATATGGGATGATTTATGATGTGGTTTCATATATATACATATGTTTATATGGATGTATGATCTATTCTTTATGATTATGTTTTATGGATGCACATGTTTATGTGGATGGACGATTTATGTATGTTTTTATGATGTATGAGGTATGGATGCACATGTATGTTATTATGATTATGATGATGGATGCATAGTTTTTTTTCCTTTTATTTACCAAAAATTCTTTCAATTAATTCATCCAGCCTCTTTCTTCCCAGGGTCGCCATTTGCACACCATTTACCCGATTGACTCCGTTCAAGCGCCATTCTTCTCATTTTTCCGTGCTCTTTCCAACAACATCTACCTCTCCGTACTTTCGAGAAGTTGACCGGGGCTCCCTTTTCCTCCCCCGTCCCCCTTTTCGAGGGGGCATACCCTACCATTCTCTCCTAACTCGTCGCTCTAAGCCTACCTTCGCTGGATTGGGGCATCCTCTCCACATTCCCTTCGTTTGGGGCAGCTCGCGCACATTCCCCCATGCTGAGGCATTGCTTTTCTAATCTCTTCCTCTATAGAGTCATCTGCATGCTGTTTTTCTTCGAAACCCTATTATCCTAATAGTATTTCGAAGAGGTGCAAAATGCAGACGTCCCATTTGATCATTTCTATATGATCAAACACGTCTCCTTAGTCATCCGGCTATTTATCCCCTTTGTTAAAACTTAATATTAATTAAACTATTGGTTTAATTAATACCTTGCATTTTACATAAAGGTCAAAGTATTTAATTTAATAAATACTTTACCCCTCTTCCTCCTCTAAATTAAATAAATACACCATTTTATTTAATTTAGTCATATTTCCCTTTTGGAGTTAAAATTCATTTTTTAATTCCTCTTTTCTTTCTCATGGTCACATCCTTCAACTTTTGCAAGTTGGTCTCTAATCCATCTTAATTCCTTCAACTTTTTCTAATTAACTAGGGTTAGCATGTGTACACCCTTAATCATCATTAGGGTCACATCCTCCATAATCTCCCACTTGCTTCTAATGAGTCATTAGTCCATCTAATTGAGTACTTGCACAACCTTAATCATATGGTTAGTCTAACCTAATCCTCTCCCCATTTATGGCATGTGTCTTTAAGTCAATCTTATTAAAGGCTTTCTCCTTTTGGGCAAGGCACTCCACTTCCCCATGTGAATTTTTAATTCACCTTTTAATCCCCCAATGCACCCAAAAGGAATTTTTAATTCCTTCACTTCTCCCCACATGTCCTCTATTTATTCTTTATTCTTTCTCATCTCCCCATGAGAATATTTGAGGAATTTTTAATTCCTCACATATCCTCTCACCCACATGGGGACAAGGACCTCCTTTATGAGATCTTGTCCAATCCCAAGGTACTTTGTACCCCCTTCCATGTCATGTACTTCTCTTACACCTCATGTCCATCTCATCTTTCTTAGGCCTCTCCCCTTGCCACATGTCAAGATGTGAGGGCTTGTGAGTTCTCAACTCACCATAGCCCTACATCTTGGCCATGTTGGGATCAATCTCAATTGTCCATTTCTTTTAGGAATTCTCAAAATTCTTATAAATACCCCCTCTTTTCTCTCATTTTGGGGGAGACCATTTTGCTAGCCAAACTCTTGCAATTTTATTTCTCAATCTACACTTAGCCATTTTCATGCTTTTACCCATTTGCATCCATTTTGTCCAACTATCTTGCATCTCACACTTCACATCTTGCATCTACTTGCCATCCAAGGAGCATACACATCAAAGATCGAAGGGCCAACCAAAGGATCGATTCGACACGAGGTATAAAGTTCCATTTGTTGCGTTTATCTTGTGTTGATTCCAACTTAGGCTAATCTTGAGGTGCAGGTTGTTTTAGTGTTTATTTGCACTCTTTAGTTTGCTGCTCATTTTCTAATGCTTATATTCGACCTATCACAGATAGTAAAGATTAGTAAAACTTTGCTCATACTTTCTTTGGATGGATGATTTCTATTCAATGCGTAAAGTTAGATTGAGCTTTTGATGTGGATGCTTCATTGTTTACTTCGAATGATATTGTTCTATCGATGGTGTTGTTTGTAGTGAAGAAATTTTAAGCACAATTCTCAGAAGATTGCGCTTGCTTTGTGTAGTTTTCGTTTAGCGTGGCGAAACAAAGTATTGTCTTTGGTTTCATTCAATCCTTACTGCCTCTTGATTTCGTAGGCATAGTATAGGATTCCTCAACCCTTACTCCCTTTTTCACTTTTTACCTAAAATCAGAAAATTTAAAAAATAAATAACATTGCATTTAAGTCCCTTGCTTTCTGAGTAACTAACTTACTAGAGTAAATCCCTTTGTGCTACTAACAAAATCACATCATCCACATAAGCTTATCCGCACCCCAACTTACAAAACATTGAAATTGCCGTATGATCTTTCTTGCAATCTTAGCATACGAGGTAGTTTTTCAAGAGAGGATAGAGTGTCTTTGGATTCTTTATTCTAGAGTGCTTGGCGAGTCATAAAACACGCATCTATAGGTAGACATGTATAAAAAATGTGGTACATTAGACAAGGTAGTAAACTGTTTGAAAAAATGCCTCAAAGAAATGTGGTCTCATGGTGATGCCATGACAATCCATAGAAATTTGCTTGTCATGGCATTCCATCACCATGAGACCACATTTCCTTGAAACATTTTTTCAAATAGTTCATTGCCTTGTCTATGCTATTGCATACTATTATGCTTTGATAGATTTTTTCCAAGCATCCATAGCTTGTTCGAAAGCACTTGTTTTAGGCTTTTAGCCACAACAGTAAGGCAATGAATTGTTTGATAAAATGCTTTGGTAGACATGTATGAAAAATGTGGTAGCATAGACAAGGTAGTGAACTATTTGAAAAAATGCCTCAAAAAATGTGGTCTCATGGTGATGGAATGCCATGACAAGCACGTGAGACCACATTTCTTTGAGAGATTTTTGAGCAGGTTCACTACCTTGTCTATGCTATTTCTTACTATTATGCTATGATAGATTTTTTCCAAGCATCCATAGCTTGTTCGAAAGCAACTGTTTTAGGCTTTTAGCCATAGCAGCAAGGTAGTGAACTGTTTGATAAAATGCTTTGGTAGACATGTATGAGAAATGTGGTAGCATAGACAAGGCAATGATCTGTTTGAAAAAAATACCTCAAAGAAACATGGTCTCATGGTGATGGAATGCACCATGACAATCCATAGCAATTTGCTTGTCATGGCATTCCATCACCATGAGACCACATTTCTTTGAGGCATTTTTTTGAAATAGTTCATTGCCTTGTCTATGCTATTGCTTACTATTATGCTTTGATAGATTTTTTCCAAGCATCCATAGCTTTCTCAAAATGTTGATGTTATGGCAGCTTTGGGCTCATTCTTCTAGCCACGAGTGAACACATAAATTCATATAGCCTAACGGCTATTCATTTATTGAGATAATTAAGTGAAGAGGCACTTCACTTGGGCAACAATGTAATTTCCATCTTGGCCGACCTTCCTTGTATTTGCATTTATTATTTGTAATTATATCTTATTATAATGGCCGACCTTGCTCTTGAAGAGGTGCGACCTCTCTATCAAAATGTATTTATACAAGGTCTTTCCCACTTCATTTGATATCAAGCAAGTCCGATTCCTTCTCTTCATACAAGTGCAAATTCTTCACGAGAAAAGTGCGAATTCTTCAAGAAGCAGATTGCGAATTCCTTCAAGTGCAGATCTGAGTTTAAGGAAGGGCAGATTGTTATCTGTTATTGTTGCCATTGTTGGTGCTGGATATTGGCCTTGTGATTGGCCTCATTGTAAAGAGTATTGTTGCCATTGTTTATATAGATATGAAAGAGATACTTGTTGCTGGGTTTTTCTCCCTCAAAAGGAGGGTTTTCCTAGGGTATATGCTGTGTCTTTGTGTCTGATTTGAATTAAAATTCTGAGTTTTACATCTGATCATA
This sequence comes from Sequoia sempervirens, assembly GCA_007258455.2. Classification (NCBI taxonomy): domain Eukaryota; kingdom Viridiplantae; phylum Streptophyta; class Pinopsida; order Cupressales; family Cupressaceae; genus Sequoia; species Sequoia sempervirens. Next base: position 11,315 of record VDFB02195289.1, on the reverse strand, counting down.
AAACTAACATGGTATCAGAGCGGGTTTAAAGGAGATCCGATCAAATTTTATTTAAATCAGATTCAAGATGTAAATCAAATCTGCAGTTTGGAATGTGATTGATGTTGCAGATTGGTCATTGCTATCTTCATTGCGTTTTGGTGAAAGTTCATTCTCTTTCCTCTTCTACCAGCAACGTACGGGTCAGTTCATGTAGTTGGGTGTGTTAATGAAGCCTTGTAGTGGAGCAATAATCTGGAATTCTGTAGCAAAGCACCTGATATCGGGTTGTAACACAACTTCTCAGAGTCTTTCTGGAGTAGAAAAATGCAATTGTGATGCGATTATCATTGAAGAGTTATCGGGGAGAAGACAAGCTTCCTTAATGCTATATATGAAGAACTGTTAATCGAAACTCTGAGACACGGGAATGTCATTTCGCGGAATTCCTGGCGCTGAGTGATGACGGGTCTATATACTCTGCTATTGTTGCAAGATTATTACTTCTTCCCTTGTCGCGTTTGTTGCCACCGTATGTCTTGTGGAGTCCGTGGTTCTTAGCGGTGCTCAATATTGCTATGGTCTGCATGTGGAGTATTTGACCAAATCCAGGATGTGAAATGTATGTTGGACAAATCTTCTGGGAATAGAAGGGAGACGAGAATAACTTCAATATTTCGATGATATTGATTATTAGTTGTGTTGAAGCGGCAGACTACTCCGCCTTATGAAATCGTGGTTGTAGATGTCGTGTCATCCTTTGGAATTATTGCGGATGTGTTCCTGATTTGTATTTAAATCCATCGATGTTGGATCCTGTATTCTGTAATTACATCTGCCATTGATAATATATTTATCATATCGTTGGAACAATTGGAGGCCGTTGTTGGGCATTCATGCGTATATATCTTTAGTGTTCATTGGCATTGATATTGAATAGGAGGCATGGTCAACTCTCAGGAGGCTAATTTCATAATCGAATACCTGGACATTAATAACTGACATACTCATAAAAAGTTGCGGGAGTTTATTTTTTTTTATGAAGTTGTGACCTCTGTCATCATCGTGTCTAACTGGTGTGTTGACTAGAACGGCCACAAGCCTAGCTCAGGGATGGCAACACTGAAGGTGGCAAAGATGAGACATAGCCACAAGCCTAGCTCATGGTGTACCAACAATTCAATAAAGAGATAAGTATTTCTCCTTGTTTGTGCCCTTGAAATCACTTTTGTCTAGGCTAAAAAAAATTCAGTCTGTTGAGTTGTGCAGATTTGATGTTCATTTGGATCATGTGTGATTAGTAAAGAGAGATCGTGGTTTCTCTTGAATTGTGTTATTCTTTGCAAGTTATTTTTTCGTGCTAGTTGTGAAGATTTCTGAGTGTGACTTTGAAATAAAAAGAGAATTGCAATTTCGATGGTGATTAGTTAGTCACATCGATATCATTCTCTAATGCATGAAATGTGATAGAGCCTTGACTCTTGGAGAGGGTTGGTTCTACATGCTAACTGGATAATGCATTCAAGAAATCTGTAGTTGTGCAAATTGTCTTTTGTTGTGCTAAGTTTAGCACTATCGAGAGGAGTAAAAGATGGAAGAAAGAGTTATATCAAAATTCAATAAAGATAAGTTTCTTTATCCTTTCATTCTGATCTCTTGATATTTGCTACATATTTCACTTATAGGTTGATTCTTATATATAAACTATGAAGAGCTAAGCATTTCATGTTTTTTTTGAATTCTTATGTATTCATGCTATAACTTGGGATAGTAAACTTTGTGTGATTCTAGCCTTGATATTTCCTTGGATAGTTATAAATTGTTAGTAATCTCTCTCTAGAATGCTTCCAGGACTGATTGAGGAGCAAGAAGGTAATGAGAGATTGCACAAGGAAGAAGAGCTTCAAGCATCTTGTGAGGAAGTCATGTTGACAAAGAAATGATCAAGCATGGAGCCACAACTTACAGCCATGGGACTGAGTTGGTGGCTGGAGACATCTCTCGAAGAGGAAGAACCTATTCAGGTTGTCATTGTGATCAGTTCTTCGAAGAGAAAGTTAAAATCCGAGGATTCAAGGCTCGAGTTGAGAGCATGTTCGGGAAAAGGCTTGAGGTTTTGGGATCTATCAATGGAGGGATTTCACTTCCAGAGGCTCTTTGAGGCAGGGATCAAGAGGGAGTTCTGTGACTCACTGAGATGAAGTGTAGGTTGCAGTGTTGCAAGGCCGATGCTAAAGTCCTTGGAAGATCTCTTCAACTGCTGAGATCATAATTGTACAAGACAATCAATCTGGATTTGTCATTGGTAGCTCCGCAAACCTATTCAGAATAGAGTGATCTGGGTTGAGGTTGAGGACAATCCTGAACTCTCTACAATATTAGAGGTGTGCTCTGGAAAACTTTCTCTAAGGCAAGCATTGCAGGCAATCTTGGACGAAGAGGTCAGAAGGTTGATGCAAGTACTTGAAGATTCAAAGGGAGCCTACTGGACCTGAAGAAGATGGTAATCTAGTTGATCTTGGTTCTTTATGTGATTTAATTTTTATTGGAGAAGATCACCTCATTATCAAATGTAAGGAGTTATCTTCTAAATTTGAAATGAAGGATCTTAGATACATGCATTACCTCCTTAGTTTAGAAGTTTGGCAGAAGCCTAAAGAGATCTTTTTGAGTCAAGGGAAGTACACTATTGACATTCTGAAGAGATTTGGTATGATCGATTGCAAATCCATGTCTACGCCTATTTAGACCAATTTTCAGAAGCTTAAGAAGGCTGCAGCTAGTTCAGATATGGTGGATCCTACTATGTACAAACAGTTGATTGGATTGTTGATGTATCTAGTCAATACTAGACCATATATTTGCTATGCACTGAGTGCACTTAGTCAGTTCATGTGTGAACCAAGGCAAATACATCTAGTTGCAGCAAAGCATATCCTGAGATACTTGCATGACACAACTGGATATGGCTTGAGATATTCTTCTGGTGTGGACTTGAAGCTGCATGAATATACTGATTCTGATTGGGCAGGGTGCGTCACTGATCAGAAGAGCACCTATGGATGTTGTTTCAGTTTGGGGTCTGCTATGATCTCCTGGTGTAGTAGGAAGCAGTCTTCAGTGGCACTGAGCACCGCAGAGGCCGAGTATATTGCAGCTTGTGTGACAACTTGAGAAGTAGTGTGGCTTTGGAAGCTCCTTGCAAAATTGTTTGGACAATCATTGGAGCCGACTATCATTCATTGTGATAATCAAAGCTGTGTGAAGCTTTCTGTCAACCCAGTGTTTCATGACAAAACTAAACATGTTGAGGTCAAATACCACTATATTAGAGATATGGTATTGAGGAAAGCAATCCAATTGAGGTACAACAACATTGATGAGCGGATGACAAATATTCTCACCAAGCTTCTCTCCAGAGTAAAGTTTGTGTACTTTCAAGACAAGCTTGGTATTGTGGAGAATGAAGCCCTAATTGAGAGGGAAACTCAACATTAGTGATCTTTTGTGATTTGCTTTAATGCATTTCTCTTTGTGAGAGAGATTTGAGGTGAAATCCCTTGTTAATGCATTTCTCTATGAGAGAGATTTGAGGTGCAAGCCCTTATTAATGCATTTCTCTTTGTGTGAGAGATTTGAGGTGTAAGCCCTTGTTTAATGCATCTTTCTCTGTGAGAGAAATTTGAGATGAAAGCCCCTTGTTTCCACCCTTTGAGAGTAGCCATGGTGGATGTCATGTGTGTGACTCCATGACAACATCACGTGAGAGAATCCGTGATGATTTTTTTGTACTTGTGCTTTTTCACCCTCTGGGAGTAGCCATGGTGAATGTCACGATGAGGTGACGACATCACGTTGAGTGATGAGCACTTGTGCACATTTACCATCCATGGGAGTAGCCATGATGGTTGATATCACAGTGAGGTGATATCTCTTCTTTCCACATATGGGAGTAGCCATTGTGGTTGACATCACGATGAGGTGATATGTCTTGTACAACTGGAAGTATTTCTCCCTAGCTGAGAGGGAGTGTTGATGTTATGGCAGCTTCGAGCTCATTCTTCCAGCCACGAGTGAACACATAAATTCATATAGCCTAACGACTATTCATTTATTGAGATAATTAAGTGAAGAGGCGCTTCACTTAGGCAACAATGTAATTTCCATCTTGGCCAACCTTCCTTGTATTTGCATTTATTATTTGTAATTATATCTTATTATAATGGCCGACCTTGCTCTTGAAGAGGTGCGACCTCTCTATCAAAATGTATTTATACAAGGTCTTTCCCACTTCATTTGATATCAAGCAAGTCCGATTCCTTCTCTTCATACAAGTGCAAATTCTTCAAGAGAAAAGTGCGAATTCTTCAAGAAGCAAATTGCGAATTCCCTCAAGTGCAGATCTGAGTTTAAGGAAGGGCAGATTGTTATCTGTTATTGTTGCCATTGTTGGTGCTGGATATTGGCCTTGTGATTGGCCTCATTGTAAAGAGTATTGTTGCCATTGTTTATATATATATATATATATATATATATATATATATATAAGAGATATTTGTTGCTGGGTTTTTCTCCTATGAGGGTTTTCTAGGAGTATATGTTGTGTCTGTCTGATTTGAATTAGGTGCAGGTTTTACATCGATCATAAAACCTTTTCATTTTGATAGATTTTTCCAAAATACATAGCTTGTTGAATCACCTGTTTGGAAGCTTTTAATATATATGACCAAGGCGAATTATTTGTTTGATAAAAATGCTTTGGTAGACATGTATGAAAGAAAATTGTGGTATAGACAAAGTGGTGATTGAAAAAATGCCTCAAAATGTGGTCTCATGGTGATGGAATGCCATGATGAATGCCATTACAGCCGGAGTGCTATGGATTGTCATGGCATTCCATCTATGAACCAACTCTTCAACCCCAACAGCATCTATCTTATGCTATTATGCTTTTGATAAGATTTTTCCAAGCATCCGGCTTGTTCAAAAGCAAAGCATTTTAGGCTTTTAGCCATAGCGACAAAACGATGGTTGTTTGATGAAATGCTTTGAAGCGAACATGTATGAAAAATATTGGTAGCATGAACAAAGTAGATAAACTTGTTTGAAAAAATGCCTCAAGAAATGTGATCTCATGGTGATGGAATGCCATGATAATCCATAGAAATTGTCTTGTCATGGCATTCATCAACATGAGACCACATTTCTTTGAAGCATTTTCAAATAGTTCAGCGCTTTTGTCTATGCTGGTAACTTACTATTATGCTTTGATAGATTTTGAGCATCATAAACTTATTAAGAAAGCACCTATTTTAGGCTTTTATGCATAGCGACAAAGGCGATGGTGTTGATAAAATGCTTTGGTAGGTATGTACAAAAATGTGGTAGCATAGACAAGGTTGTGAACTGTTTGAAAAAATGCCTCAAAGAAATGTGGTCTCAATGTGGTCTCATGGTGATGGAATGCCATAACATGCACATTGAGACCACATTTCTTTGTGGCATTTTTCGAACAGTTCACTGCCTTGTCTATGCTATTGCTTATTATTATGCTGTGATAGATTTTTTCCAAGCATCCATTGCTTGTTCAAAGCCATTTTTGGGCTTTTAGCCATGTGACAAGCTAGTGAAGCTACATTTTGATAAAATGCTTTGGGAAGCGTAATGTATATGAAAAATGTGGTATGAACCAAAGTGTTGTTTGAAAAATGCCTCAAAATGTGGTCTCATGATGGAATGCGTGACAATCCATAGAAATTTGCTTGTCATGGCATTCCATCACCATGAGACAGTTTCTTTGAAACATTTTCAAGCGTTTAATTTACTTGCTTGTCTATGCTATTGTACTATTATGCTTTGATGGATTTTTTTCCAAGCATGCATAAGCTGATAAAACTGCAACTGTTTAGGCTTTTGTATAGTAGGGATCATTTGAAAAATACCTCAAAGAAATAATGGTCTCATGGTGATAGAATGCCATGACAATCCATATCTTATGGATTATCATGGCATCTCTGCATAATTCCCATTCTTTGAGCATTCCCTAAGCAGTCCATGCACTATCTCTTATCTATATGAATTGTCATGGCATTCCATCACCCATGAACCACATTTCTTTGAAAGCATTTTTCATATGATTCTTGCCATGTCTATGGCTTGTCATGGCATTCCATCACCATGAGACCTCATTTCTTGTAGGCATTTTTTCAAACAGTTTATTTCCTTGTCTATGCTACCACATTTTTCATACATGTCTACCAAAGCATTTTATCAAACAGGTCACTGCCTTGCTGCTATGGCTAAAAGCCTAAAATAGGTGCTTTCAAACAAGCTGTGGATGCTTGGAAAAAATCTATCAAAGCATAATAGTAAGCAATAGCATAGACAAGGTAGTGAACTGTTTCAAAAAATGCCTCAAAGAAATGTGGTCTCATGGTGACGGGCTCTATATTTCTTAAACACAACCATAAGCGACAAGAGCGATGAATTGTTTGATAAAATGCTTTTGAAGTAGACATGTATGAAAAATGTGGTAGCATAGAAGGCAATGAATTGTTTGAAAAAAATGCCTCAAAGAAATGTAGTCTCGCAGATACCGCGTAAACTAAATGCAATTAGCAGTTGCTCCTGGTTTTTAGTTATGCAATGTGAAGTAATTGCATAACTGCTTAGGTTGACTTTGTAAAAACTATATTGTAATTGAAATTGTCATCTATCAGCATCTAGTTATTAGCTATGTAATGTGAAGTAATGCTTTGAGTTTGAAAGATGTGCAATACAATCTAATCAGCGATATCAACATAAACTACAAAAATATATTTTTTACAATTCATTAGTTAAACTCTTTATTTTATTTGCTCTCTATATCTCTATGCTATATATACATATGGTACTTGAATAACTAGTTATAAAAAGATGTTTAAGAATAACATTTCAAATTAAACTTTGGCAAATTAGTAAAATTGCAAATACTAACATTTTAAATACTTGAATACTATTACTAAAAGACTAAAAGTAAATAAAATATTAAAATTTGACAAATGAAATTGTCGAATTTGAGATTTCTATTATATGAATATTGAAAATATGACATGTCACATCATAATATCATATCATAAAGATGATTACAATGAGTAGCATGATCCATTGATATCAAAATAAGTACAAAATGTAAAAATGTAGTGAAGGGAGGCCTCTAATCATCCCCAAACTCCTCATCACTCAAACTATTGGAATCCTCGTATTCAGGCTCTGCCAAACTAACACCAACCAGCCTTGCATCTGAAGCCGAAACTGAAACGTCCTCATCGATCTGCCCTGGCTCCTCTGGCTCTACATCCCATCGTGCTATTGGACTCTCTTTGTACAAAAGTGTTTTGCGGTCAATGAGATGCAAAGCACTATGTACAACCACAAGCTTCTCTGCTCTCCTAGAGGTAAGTCTGTTCCTCTTAGGGGAGTGGATGAAGCTATATGTAGACCAGTTCCTCTCAGTAGCTGAAGAACTAGAAACCTGAGATAACAATCGGATGGCTAGAGTGGTAGTCAAAGATCCTGATCCATGGCAAGTCCACCACAAAACTGGGTCCTCTTGCGCCATAGTTCGCATATACATCTTGGCTGCATTTGAATAACCTCTAAGAGTGGCAAATTTGGTCCACTCAGTGCGAATCATGTTGGCATCTACATCATCATACATCCTCTCAATGCACCTGAAGAACCCTGCCTTCACCTCTGCATCCTCTATTGGTGTCACTCTACCAGGCCTAGTCAAGTACCACTTAGGATTAAGTGCATAGGCTACCATGTGCAAGGGAGTGTTGAGCTTCTCCCATCTCCTATGAATGATTGGCTGAATGTGCTCGTGGTAGAATGCTAATGTGGGGTACCTCTCTTGCACAACAACCCTCATCCGATCAAGCATAGAATTGATACACTCATACACCTCTCCAAGGCTAGGTGCATCCGCATCCCCAAACTTGATAACTTGGAAAACTGGTTTAATGATGGTGACAATATATTTTGCATCACTCTAGAACACATCCCTCTTCACCGTATCCTTCACCCTCCTCCCCTACTCTGTCTTAGACTCGGCCCACCTATTCCAATTTGCTGTCATGACCATGAGTTGCAGTGCCTCTTGCAACTCAATCATTCTCTCCAAGAGAATGAAATAAGATATCTCGTATTAGTAGGTTTCAGGAACTCCTTCTTAGCGAAGGTCCTGAAGAGTGCATGTGATGTGTGGTGGTTGCAGATAAACATCTGCACATCTCTCGCATTATTAACCACTGCTCTAATCCAATCAATCTTCCCCATGTCCTTGAGTGCATTGTTCATGGCATGCACACAACATGGGGTCCACCAAATATGCCTATAAGTAGCCTCAACAAATTTCCTTGCAGCTTTGCACACATGTGCAACATCTGTCACAACTTGCACCACATTTTGTGACCCAACCTCCTCAATAGCATCCCTAAGAACCTCAAACTGAAAATCAGCATCTTTGCGATGCCCTGAACAATCAACCACCTTAAGAAAATATGGGCCCTCAGTACATGTAACCATGATGTTAATGAGTGGACGATGGCTAATGTCCGTCCACCCATCCATGACTATGCTGCATCCTGTCTTAACCCAACACTCCATCTTCTCAATTAACAAATTGATCTTGGAATAGTTCTTATCCAAGATTGTGGTCCTCAATTTTGTCTCACCTGGTGGCACATATGATGGTCCTCTCTTTGCCACCATCGATATCATCTCCTTATAATAAGGAGATTGGGCAACATGAAATGGGATGCCATTGGCAAAGAAGAACTTGCTAATGGCATCATCTATGTCATCCTTGAGCTGCACATGAAACAAATCTGCTATGGGGTTACTTTGAGTTTGACTTTGCAATTTTCGTTTCCCCCTCCACTCTCCTACATAGGCACTGGAAGAAGAACCTGGTGTCCCTCCTACTCTCGTCTGCAAAGTATGGCTAGATCTTTGTGGCTGGCTATGTTGAAGATGTGTCCTATGATACAAAGTAGTAGGCACAGGTGCAACTGAAGTATCATCAGGAACACCCCATAATTTATTTATTTCAACTTTGTATTTGATGTTTTCTGGTTTTTCCAAAAATTCACATATCTCCACACCTTTTCCTCTAATGAAAAGAAGGTGTGCATTAACTCTAGTGATGCTCCTAGACCACTCCTCACCACAAAAGTTGCACTTCCACCTCCTTGTGCCACCAGATGTTGCCCCTTGCCTACTTAGTATTTTTGTTGCAAATTGTTTGAGAGGGGATTTGTGATCAAAAGGACCCTTAGCATACTCTACCAATATTGCAGAAGGGCACTCTAAAGTACTTGCTTCACTTGCCATGGAACTAGTTTGGGCTTCACGCTCAGCCCCATGGTCACCCCCCTCAGCCTTAGGAGCATATTTAGGATCAGTATCACTATGTGAATGAACCTCATCCTCACTCATGTCATGAAAGCTCATTGTGACATTGCAATAAACAAATAAATTCTATAAGTGCCTAGTTTTAGCCTAGTTTAACAAATTTGAAAATAAAAATTTAAAATTTCATGATGAATCTTGATGGAAAGATGAAAAAAAAAACAATGAGCCTTGAAATGAAAATATGAATATGCATTTGCAGCCATGTATATGAAATTATGATTAATTTTTTAATCATAATTTCATAGACATGGCTACAAATGCATATTCATGTGTTCATTTCAATGCCCATTGTAAGATTCAACATCAAACTACATTTTCAAAATGAATTTAAAAACTTGGAAAAAAAAAGTCATAAAAACCTACCTTGTGCTTGAAAAATCCTTCAAAATTTGTTGTTAGTAACAACTAACACCTCTGAGTACAAGTTGTTATGAACAGCCTATGCACACTACGCAATGAGTGCTCTTCGAATTATGGAGGGGAAGCTCCCTCGATGTACTTTGACAAATATAATTTGCAAAGGAAAAATAAGCTAAAACTACTTCCTGTCTTTTTGTTTCAGCTGCTAGAGGCACAAGACTTTCTTGAAAGAACTTTTACGTTGCAGCTGAGTTTTCTCTGGTTTTGCAAATCAACTAAACTACAACTTATATCTATCCAATCTCCTCAGGAAAACAGAGCAAGAGGAAACGGAGCAAGGTTTGACTATCTGACGATAAGCGGGTTTAGACTCTCTACTTGAAGGCAAGGTGGGCACAACTATCATCTCAATCTAAACCAACTTATTGGGCACAACAGATTTAAGAATTTACCAAGACGATCTTATGAAACCCTAGGTGGTATAACACTTGATCGAATCAGCAAAGCCTTCACAAAACAGCCTTTATCTTTATAATCTCACGAAAGCCTAGGTGGTATAACCTTCAATTATATTGATAAAGATTCACAAAACAGATTTATCGCTGCAACTTCTCGAAACCCTAGGTGGTATAACGATCGATCACAATGGTAAATTAACACAAAACAGCCTTATCACCTTAATCTTTTGGAACCCTAGGTGGTATAACAATTGATTTCAATGATAAAGATGTTCAAACAGATATATCTAATCTATGGAAATAATTCAGCATCACAATCTTTCGAAACCCTATGTGGTATAACAATCAATTGCAATAGTGAAGACACATGAACAAATACGAAAAAGAGCAATATTGAGGGCAAGGTAGGCACAGCATATATTTCTCTCTCAAGCAAAAGTTATTTACAAATGAGCAAAAGCTCTTATTTATATACATCAAGGTGTAGGGAACCCTAAAATCACCTTGTGTCATCTATAGTTCTGCAATGCATGCAAGCAATGTAACCCAAACCCTAATTACGTAAACTATACAGTCAACTGGGAAACTACCCTCAGTTTGACTGAAACATCTAATCTAAAAATGGACAATTGTGCGAGCATGCACGTCCTTATTGAAAACAAGTTAACTGGAAGACTATCATCAGTTAACGTAAAACCCTAAAAGAAACTCCAAGTAAACAAGGCGAATCTCAAAATAGATATGCATGAGGTGAGACCGCTAGTTGACTTTGAAAGGGTAACGCCAAGTTAACTCCTGTGTATAATGTCTATCCTGAGAGATGAGAACTGAAGTCTACTGGTCGTGATCTCGAGCAACCAATCCCTCAACGAGGCTGTCAACTGCATCAGCATCTGAATGTCAGCAACTTGAGCAATCTTGGCAATCTTCGCACACTCAAACTAGCATTTCACTGACTTATAGCTTTGGCGGCTCCGTAACTGAAGTGATGGCCAACGTCTCTTCTGCAACTTGATACAAAACTGTCTCAGCTTTTCTAACGAAATCATGAATTAAGACCGA